>JAHIAM010000343.1:0-43698 GCA_021605205.1 Aegilops longissima
ACAAGGACTACCTCCACATCGCTAAACAGCCTCCGCCGAAGCTTCCCGTGTCCTCTTCACCCGCCAAGCTGCCGTGTGTCTGTTGATACTTCGTGGCTCCTCACAACAAGGTGGGGGAGGATGATTATGTGAGAGATTACGAGGATGAGGTTGATCAACATCGTAACTACGCAACCACCAGCACCACAACCACCGATGAGGACATCAATACCATTGTTACACCCACAGCCCCTATCGCTACATATATCGACCAATTACTAGAGCTCACAGACGCCAATTAAATTATCGTGTACTTTCGCTTTCTTCGTAATGATTCTAATGTTCATGAGAATATGATGCTGCTTAAATTGGATACATTTGTTTTGCTTACAAATGAAGGCCCTAGCTTGGAGAAGGATGGACATTGAGCAAGAACAAGCATGGAGATAATGCCATGCGAGGGGAACAAGAACGGAGTTACAAGTGATGATTTCAGGACTTTGAAGCCACCATAATGGGTGCATGAAGCCTTGGACGAAATATACAAGATGCTACTTCATAAATGTCGTCCCTAGGCTATTCTAGGTGCTGCGTCACCTTATTAGTGGGCCAGCCCATGTAATTTCGAAATACTTAAGTATAGGCTGTTTTAGAGTCCGATGTGTGGGGAACAAGAGTTAGGGATGATTTCGACCCTCCACCAAGGGCCACGAAATTCTCTTCCTCCATATATACAGCCCTTAGGGCACCGCTTAGACCTTGGGGTTTTGTTTAGATTAAAAGTTCGCCATAGCTGCAACTTCGCAGATTTCGCTTGTGTTCAACGACTGCATAAAGGCGCCACAGTAACCCCACCTTGATCAATAAAGCTTTCATCTTATATTCGCAATATCCAGATTGCAATCTCAGCTTCTTGCTTGTTCTTCGCTTGCTCGCAGGAAATGCACTCGTGGTCGTTGATCGTGTTCGCGTGGTCAATAACCTCTCTGAGTTGGTTTAGCGACATAAGGCGCCGACGCCCTCGACGCTCGTAGTCGGATCGCCAAAGTCGACTTCCTCCAAAGCTAAAACCAACATCTCATCGAAAGACGGACACCTTTGCCTCTATCAAGTGGTATCAGATTTCCTGGTTGCTCGTGAGATTTTACAGTTTTTCGTAGTTTAGATCGAGTCTGTTCTTCATACCTATTGTCCATTTAAAAAGCCACAAAAAATTAGGTTAGTTCATCATATCCCAACCAATCTGAGCCTTTGCATAATCTTTTTAGGGTTTTGCTTTGTTGAATTTATGTGCATCGTCGTGTCAAGTTGCTGGTCTTAGAGTCTAGTCTTTAGAGTTTCGAAGTTCGGTCATAAGTTGTCACGCCGCCAAGACCATCATCATCGCCTTGCCATCTACCACCATTGCTTATCCGCCACCGCTCAACTGTATCCATATACCACCACCAACCGTGATCCATATACCACCACCGCTACCATATACCACCACCGCTGCCATATACCACCACCATATATCCACCACCAATCCGAAGTTCCTTGCATATTAGTTTTGTTTTTAGATCCATCTAGTTTCCGATTTGTGTTTTCCTTGACGGAGTAGGTTTCGAAAAAAAAGAGTCTGAAACCACCTCCGTTTAGGGCCCAAAATTTTCCGAAAACGCACTTGTCGAAAAATTTTCCGCTATCCTATTTTAGGTGTTTCTAAGCGTATTGAGACAATGCCATTATAGAAAGTTTTTGATGATGAGGACATCAATACCATTGTTACACCCACAGCCCCTATCGCTACATATATCGGACTAATTACTAGAGCTCACAAGACGCCTATTAAATTATCGTACTTTCATTTCTTGGTAATGATTCTAATGTTCATGAGAATATGATGTCGCTTAAATTGGATACATTTGTTTTGCTTACAAATGAAGGCCCTAGCTTGGAGAAGGATGGACATTGAGCAAGAACAAGCATGGAGATAATGCCATGCGAGGGGAACAAGAACGGAGTTACAAGTGATGATTTCAGGACTTTGAAGCCACCATAATGGTGCATGAAGCCTTGGACGAAATATACAAGATGCTACTTCATAAATGTCGCCCCGAGGCTATTCTAGGTGCTACACACCTTATTAGTGGGCCAGCCCATGTAATTTCGAAATACTTAAGTATAGGCTGTTTTTAGAGTCCGTGATGTGGGGAACAAGAGTTAGGGATGATTTCGACCCTCCACCAAGGGCCACGAAATTCTCTTCCTCCATATATACAGCCCTTAGGGCACCGCTTAGACCTTGGGTTTTGTTTAGATTAAAAGTTCGCCATAGCTGCAACTTCTCTGTGCATTTCGCTTTGTGTTCAACGACTGCATAAAGGCGCCATGTAACCCCACCTTGATCAATAAAGCTTTCATCTTATATTCGCAATATCCAGATTGCAATCTCAGTTTCTTGCTTGTTCTTCGCTTGCTCGCAGGAAATGACCTCGTGGTCGTTGATCGTGTTCGGTGCGGGTCAATAACCTCCTGAGTTGGTTTAGCGATTGCTAAGGCGCCGACGCCCTCAAGACGCTCAGTAGTCGGATCGTCAAAGTCGACTTCCTCCAAAGCGAAAACCAACATCTCATCGAAAGACGGGACACCTTTGCCTCTATCACCACCAGGTCGTCCACATGCAAATAATGGCAATGTTCGGGCTCCCCTTCAGGTACGAGATCATGTCCATCTCCCTAAACTGAAATTGAATATTCCACAATTTGAGGGTAGATATGTTCCTGATATATATCTTACTTGGGAGTTAGAAACTGAACAACGATTTACATGTTTACATTATCTTGAGGAGAGACGTGTTCCTGCGGCTGTTTGTGCTTTCACTAGCTTTGCATGTGTTTGGTGGTCTGAACATTGTAGATTATATCCTGTTCCAGCTACTTGGGCTGCTTTGAAAACTGCTATATGCATCGCTGGGTTCCACCATATTATCAACGTGAATTACTTCAAAATTGCAGCGCTTAAGACAAGGAAAAATTTCGTAGAAGAATATTATCGTGAATTACAAACCGGCTTGATTAGATGTGGTATTGTTGAGGAGAATGAAGCTATGCTTGCACGCTTTCGGGTGGATTAAATAGAGAGATTCAGCACCATTCTAGACTACAAGGATTATAATAATATCACCGATTGTTCCATCTTGCTTGTAAAGCTGAACGTGAAGTGCAGGATCGATGTGCCTTGGCGCGACTAACTTTTCTCAGCAGGTCGACCTTCCTCATGGACACCACGGCATCATCTACTTCCACACGCTCTACTACACCGCACCTCCGGTCACCGCCACCTCCAACCGTGATACAAGAAAGGTGCACAACCACCACTATCTCGCCAAGAGCACACCGCTGGGCTACACATGTAGCTCTTCTTCTTCCATGGCGCCAACAGGCACACAAGTGATATTATTTGTCGTCTGTAAGGGAAGAGGACATTTTATGAGAGAATGCCAATCTCAGCTGCAGGATGATTGCTACGAGGATGGTGGGTATGAGTCCTGCTAGTGACTATGATGAAGAGACTTTGGCTCTTATTACACATGAAGAACACGGTGGAGATGATTCTGATCTTGAGACGCAATACATGGCTCGTCAAGATGCCGATGTGTATGAATGTTTAGTTGCTCAACGTGTTTTGAGTGTGCAGTTACACAAGCTGAGCAAAATCAGAGGCATAACTTGTTCCATACAAAGGAGTTGTGAAGGAACGCTCTATTCTGGCCATCATAGATGGAGGGAGCTGCAACAACTTGGCTAGCATGGATATGGTGGAGAAGCTTTCTCACCACAAGACCACATCCACATCCTTACTACATCCAATGGTTCAACAACAGCTGCAAGGTTAAGGTAACACGACTGCTCGTGTGCATTTTAGTATCTCTTCATATGCTGATTATGTTGATTGTGATGTGGTACCTATGCAAGCATGTTCCTTATTACTGGTAGACCATGGCAATTTGATAAAAATTGCACACCATGGTAGAAACAACCAAGATACTCTTGTTCACAAGGATAAAATATTACTTTGCTTCCTATGACTCGATTCCATTTTGAAAGATGATATTAATAGAGCTAATAAAGCAAAACAGGAGAAAAATAAGAGTGAAAATCAGATTGTGGCAAAAGAATTTGAGCAACAAATGAAGCCTAATAATAAACCATCTAATGTTGCTTCTGAAATTAAACTCTAAAAGTGCATGTTTATTTGCCACCAAATCTGATATTGATGAGCTAGATTCTAGCAAATCTGTTTGCTATGCTTTTGTGTGCAAAGAGGCATTATTTTCATTCGAGGACGTGCCTTCCTCTTTGCCCCTCGCTGTCACTAACATTTTGCAGGAGTTCGCCGACGCCTTCCCACAAGACGTACACCGGATTACCACCTATTCGAGGGATTGAGCATCAAATTGACTTAATCTCGGCAGATCGCATTTCATCATAGCATGCACTATTCATTGTTTTGCAATTCAGTCACACACTTCTGATTCGAGCAAATTGGTAATGAGAGTCCATTTTCAATGATTTAGAGCTGTTCATAGATTTGATGCTATTGAATACACAGTGTATCTAGCGATGTTTAGCATGATTATTCCAGATGAGCTCCAAGAGTGATGAACCTGAGTGATGTTGACAAGATGCCATCATAATATTCGTCCATAGTGTTGCATGTCATGATCTTATTATTGCCCATTCACAAATATTGCCATGGGGCCTGAGTTAGTTGATTTCGCTAGTCTGCCAATCTCTTCCTCCTTAGACCTTGGGTTTTGTTTAGATTAAAAGTTCGCCATAGCTGCAACTTGCATTTCGCTTGTGTTCAACACCGATAAAGGCGCCAGTAACCCCACCTTGATCAATAAAGCTTTCATCTTATATTCGCAATATCCAGATTGCAATCTCAGCTTGCTTGTTCTTCGCTTGCTCGCAGGAAACAGCTCACGTGGTCGTTGATCGTGTTCGCGTGGGTCAATATGATGAGGACATCAATACCATTGTTACACCCACGTGCCCCGATAGAGGCTAAGGTGTCCCGATGTTTCATGAGATGGTGGCTATCGCTTCGTGGAGTCGACCTTTGACGATCCGACTACGATCGCAGCGAGACGTCGCGCTTAGCAATCGCTAAACCAACTTCCGAGGGTTATTGACCACGCCGAGCACGCATCAACTCCGACTCGAGGGCCTGCTTTTCGCGAGCAAACGAAGAACAAGCAAGAAACCGAGATTGCAATCTGATATTGCGAATATAAGATGAAAGCTTTATTGATCAAGGTGGGGTTCTGTGACGCTTTGTCCGGTCGCTGAACACAAACGGCACGCCGGGTTGCAGCTATGGCTAACTTTTAATCTAAACAAAACCCAAGGTCTAAACGGTGCCCTAAGGGCTGTATATATGGAGGAAGAGGGGGAATTTCGTGGCCCTTGGTGGAGGGGTCCAAATCAACCCTAACTCTTGTTTCCCACACATACGGACTCTAAAAACAGCCTATACTTAAGTATTTCGAAATTACATGGGCCTGGCCCACTAATAAGGTGACGAAGACCTAGAATAGCCTGGACGACATTTATGAAGTAGCGCCTTGTATATTTCTGTCCAAGGCTTCATGCACCCATTATGGTGGCTTCAAAGTCCCGAAATCATCACTTGTAACTCCGTTTGTTCCCTCATGCATGGCATTATCTCCATGCTTGTTCTTGCTCCAATGTCCATCCTTCTCCAAGCTAGGGCCTTCATTTGTAAGCAAAACAAATGTATCCAATTTAGGCAGCATCATATTCTCATGAACATTAGAATCATTACCAAGAAACGAAAATACCGATAATTTAATTGGCGGCATGAGCTCTAGTAATTGGTCCAAGATATGTAGCAAGAGGGGCTGTGGGTGTAACAATGGTATTGATGTCCTCATCATCCTCCCTTCTTGAAATGAAGTCGCCCTCGACGGAAGCTCATATTCCTCACCCAAATAAGGCTTCAAATCTGCAATGTTAAAAGTGGACTAACCCCAAAATCTGCAGCAGCTCAAGTTTATATGCATTATCATTTATTTTCTAACACCTTAAATGGACCATCAAGACGTGGCATTAGCTTTGATTTATGCAAATTAGGAAACCTATCTTACGCAAATGTAACCAAACAAGATCTCCAGTGCAAAGACAACATGTTTTCTACCCTTATCTCCAAAGAAGTTTATATTTAGCATTCATACGCTCAATGTTTTCCTTAGTTATCTCATGCATTTTAAAATCAATTCAGCACGTTCTTTAGCATCAAAATTAACCTTCTCCAAGATGGAAGAGGCAACAAATCAATAGGTGCACGAGGTAGGAAGCCATACACAATTTCAAAAGGGCACATCTTAGTAGTAGAATGCAATGAACGATTATAAGCAAATTCAATATGAGGCAAGCATTCTTCCCACATTTTCTTATTATTCTTCAAAACAGCCCTAAGCATAGTAGACAATGTTCTATTGACTACTTCAGTTTGTCCATCAGTTTGGGGGTGACAAGTAGTACTAAAAAGCAGTTTAGTCCCCAACTTAGCCCATAAACATCTCCAAAAGTGGCTAAGAAATTTAGTATCACGATCTGAAACAATAGTATTTGGCACACCATGCAAGTTAATAATTTCACGTAAAGAACAAATCAGCAACATTAACAAAGATCATCGCTTTTATGACATGGTATAAAGTGTGCCATTTTCGAGAATCTATCCACGACAACAAATATGCTATCCTCCCTTCTTTGTTCGAGGTAAACCTAAAACAAAGTCCATAGATATATCCTCCCAAGGAACACTAGGCACAGTAAAGGCATATATAAACCATGAGGATTGAGTCGTGACTTAGCTTTTTGACATGTAGTGCAGCGAAGCTACAAAACGCCAACATCCCGCCTCATCTTTGGCCAAAAGAAATGTGTAGCAAGTATATCCTCCGCCTTCTTCACGCCAAAGTGTCCCATTAATCCTCCTCCATGCGCCTCCTGCAACAACAAAAGACTAACAGAGCTAGCAGGAATGCATAGCTTTTAGCACGAACACAAAACCATCATTAATAACGAACTTGTTCCATGTTCTTCCTCTTTACAATTCTGCATTACATCTTTAAAATCAGCATCATGCACATATTGATCTTTGATGGTCTCCAAACCAAATATTTTGAAGTCAAGTTGTGAAAGCATAGTATATCGATTTAGACAAAGCATCAAGAATAACATTTTCTTTACCCTTCTTGTGTTTAATGACATAAGGGAAAGTCTCAATGAATTCAACCCATTTAGCATGTCTACGATTCAGTTTAGCTTGACTTTTAATATGTTTCAAAGATTCATGATCAGAATGTATAACAAATTCTTTGGGCCATAAATAATGTTGCCATGTCTCTAAAGTCCTAACAAGAGCATATAATTCTTTGTCATAAGTAGAATAGTTCAGACTAGGCCCACTCAATTTTTCGTAAAAGTATGCAACAGGTTTGCCATCTTGTAATAACACACCTCCTAATCCAATTCCACTAGCATCACATTCAAGCTCAAAAGTCTTATTAAAGTCAGGAAGTTGGAGTAAAGGAGCATGTGTCAACTTATCTTTCAATACCGTGAAGGCTTCTCCCCGTGCGGTACCCCAAACAAAAGGCACATCCTTCTTTGTAAGCTCATTGAGAGGTGCAGCAATGGTGCTAAAGTCTCTCACAAAACGCCTATAGAAACCAGCGAGTCCAAGAAAACTCCTCACTTGTGTGACCGCTTTGGGCTGCGCCAACTCTCAATAGCTTCAATCTTGGCTTTATCAACTTCAATTCCCCGTGGAGTAACAACATAGCCAAGAAAAGACACTCGGTCGGTGCAAAAGGTGCACTTACCAAGGTTACCAAACAAACGCATCACGAGAGCATTAAAACATCACGTAAATGTTCCAAATGTTCTTCCAAAGATTTGCTATAAATCAGTATATCATCAAAGTAAACTACCACAAATCGTCCAATGAAAGCACGTAAAACTTCGCTCATTAATCTCATGAAAGTACTAGGTGCATTAGTTAACCCAAAAGGCATGACTAACCACTCATATAATCCAAACTTAGTTTTAAATGCTGTTTTCCATTCATCTCCCAATTTCATACGAATTTGATGGTATCCACTACGCAAATCAACTTTGGAGAATATTGTAGAGCCACTCAATTCATCAAGCATATCATCTAGCCTAGGAATAGGATGACGATAACGAATAGTAATATTATTAATGCCTCTACAATCAACACACATACGCGACGTACCATCCTTTTTAGGCACTAGTATAATAGGAACAGCACAAGGACTAAGAGATTCGCGTATATAACCTTTGTCGAGCAGCTCTTATACTTGACGCATAATCTCCTTCCTCTCCTCTGGATTAGTACGGTATGGTGCATGGTTGGGTAGCGATTGAGGGAGTCCTGGATTAGGGGGTCTCCGGACAGCCGGACTATATCCTCTGGCCGGACTGTTGGACTATGAAGATACAAGATTGAAGACTTCGTCCCGTGTCCGGATGGGACTCTCCTTGGCGTGGAAGGCAAGCTTGGCAATACGGATATGTAGATCTCCTCCATTGTAACCGACTCTGTGTAACCCTAGCCACCTCCGGTGTCTATATAAATCGGAGGGTTTAGTCTGTAGGACAAGAACAATCATACCATAGGCTAGCTTCTAGGGTTTAGCCTCTACGATCTCGTGGTAGATCAACTCTTGTAATACTCATATCATCAAGATCAATCAAGTAGGAAGTAGGGTATTACCTCCATCGAGAGGGCCCGAACCTGGGTAAACATCGTGTCCCCTGCCTCCTGTTACCATCCGCCTTAGACGCACAGTTCGGGACCCCCTACCCGAGATCCACCAGTTTTGACACCGACATTCGTGCTTTCATTGAGAGTTCCACTATGCCGTCATCGTAAGGAAGGATGGATCGTCTCGTTGTCAGGGACAACATCACCCCTGGGGGAGCCCTGGCTGTAGGCCAAACTCTCCGACTAGGCGGCTTCGTCATGACCGCCCGTTCGGCCGCTGCGCCGGCGATGACTTCTCGGGTCATTGAAAAAAGCCTTCATATCGGCTCGGAGCTTACCGAGCGAATGAATCCAATGGAGCTCTCCTCTTTGAACGAGCTCTTGGATAGCATCGCCGCTTTGGGAGTCGCTACGGACTATGATCGGATTGGGCTTAAACCCCACCAAAGGGAGATTAACTCTCCGCCGGTCACCCATTAGATAGCGCTGGTGGAGGAGCAATGCGGAGGACAAGCTATGTCCGAATTCCCAAGCTCTCCGAGCCGGATACCCGTCCACGGGGGGACATCGCCCAAACCCTAAACCTAGAATCGGGCAACAGTCCAGATCCACTACGTAGCAAACCGGAGCCGGAACTTCCAAGATCGGAAACTCCTCCGCCCGTGGGTCTCAAACCGGGTCAAGGTCCGGAATTAAATCCACCCACTCACCCAGATACAAACGATTTTTCCCACATTAGGCAAGAGCCCCAGGAGACAGTACATCACTATTGGGCCAGATTCCTCCTTGTAATGCACAAGGTCAAGGACTGTCGCGAGGAAGACGCAATTTCATTCTTTTGCAATAATTGCACGGACAAGGGAATCCTCAACGCCATAAGTCGCCGTGACATAGCATGCTTCGCTGACTTGGCGGGCATAGTATGGAAGTACTGTGCGATGGAAAGCGCCTGGAAAACCCAAACAAATTTTTGGGACAATCCGGCTCTGGCAAAGCCCCCAGTCCGAACTAAAAGGATGCACTCTCATAAGGCGCCCGACTCAATTACAAAGAAGCAAAAGCCCACTACAGGGCGTGGAACCATATTGGAGGGATGGCTTAATGGGCCCTGCAAAATTCACAGTACAGCGGATACCATACCAACACACAGCCTTAGAGCATGTTGGGTACTCCGGCAGGTGGCCAAGAGCGGTGAGGATCTCCTCATTAAAAACACCGCAGAGCACCATCCCGTGGATAACAATACAGTATTGACAGTCTTCGAGACCTTCGCCTCAAATAATAGGCGTAAGCGAGCACTCGCAGCCTTGCCGAAGTCTGCCACGTGGTAGCAATAAATCCATGGAGCGACACGGCCATCACCTTCAATGCCGGTGATGAACCTAAATTCCAAACAGCCTGAGCACTAGCTGCCTTGGTCCTCAGTCCAATTGTGGACGACTTTCGGCTTACTAAAGTGCTCATGGACGGTGGCAGCGGATTAAACCTCATTTATGAGGAGACTCTTCAAAAATGGAAATAGACAGGAACCGCATTGAGCAAAGCAGCACGACCTTCAGAGGAATCATCCCCAGTCGGGAGGCACGTTGCGCTGGGAAAATCACACTAGATGTGGTATTCGGCACTCCGGAGAATTACAGGTCCGAAGAAATTACATTCCAAGTGGCCCCGTTCAATAGCAGATACCACACCCTTCTAGGGAGGGAGGCATTCACGATCTTCCAAGCCATACCCCATTACGGGTACATGAAGCTCAAAATGCCCGGGCCCAATGGAATCATCACTCTAGCTAGTGATCCGTACAAAGCATTCCACACCGAAAACAAAACAGCCGTACTAGCCCTCGAGGCATTATCCGAAGCCCTTGCGGCGGAGGAATTAACTGCGCTGCGCTCCATAGTGGACAGGGACGACGTGATACTCGACAAAAGATCCAAGTCCACCTGATGTAGGGTAGAACCCTAGGAGGGATCTTTTCACACTTGGAGGGGAAAAGGAGAGAAACAACAAGAACACAACAAGAACACAAAGAGGAAATCACTCCAACAATTCCCGATTACACATCCACTAGAGTAACAACACAAGATCCACAAGTCACAAACACAATCAGAGGAAAGATACAATGGCAAAGTTCATCCCAAATCCAAAGGAGATGGGGTCTTTGAGATAGTCTACTCCTTCAGGAGGTCTTGAAATCCAACAGGATTCTTCCCTAGGGGGTCTTGATTCCACAAGTGATGCGGAGCATCCTACGGTCATCACCATGTCAAGAGTCCGTTTGGCAAGTGACACGTGCGACCTCTACTTCTCATACATAAAGGTGAATCTTCTCCTTTACACGTGTTCACTTGACCCCTTCGAGGATGGTATACTACTTGACACTCCACTCGGGTGCATGCATAGGTATGACCGGAGCTTCACGGACGACGAGGAGGAGTGCAAGCGCCAAGGAACACCTGCACCATCCGCGAGGGAAGCCTGGAAGAGAAGACGGAAAAAGACGGAGCTGCGGAGTCCCAATGGTCGGACGGCCGGAAGGCTCGGACGTCCGACACTCTCCAAAGACACGGACGACCGACGCCCTCCGGACGTCCGGCGCTTGGGCACCGAATGGAATCTACGGACGTCCGACCGCTTACGGACGTCCGACCGACGCGACGCCTCGAACGAATCTACGGACGTCCAAGACCTCCGGACGTCCGGACCATATCGAACCTCCGGACGACCGGTGACCTCGGACGTCCGACGCCTGGTGTTGACTTTGTTTGGGGCCGCCGCCCTTGTACCCCTTCGCCCCCTAGACTATATATACTCTTTCTTCCCCACCTTTCTAAGTTAGCTTTGGATTTGCTCATATTTCGGTGTGAGAGCCTTTGCTCATCCACTTGGCTACTTCTCCTTTTGAGATCAGGACCTCTACGGAGAAGATCCCCCAAGCGGATTCAAGACCCCCTTCTAGGGTGGACCCATCAAGACCTCCTCTCGGAGAAGAACGGCTACCCTTGTATCTTTCCTTTGTTGATCTCGGATCTTGTGTCACTATATGCATTCAATAATCTAGCACTTGTGTGATTGGTTTCTTGTCGGTTGAGAGACTTCTCCCTCGTTTTCCCCGTGTTTTCCGCCCGTTCTTCGTGTTCCTCGTAGGGATTCTCTCCAAGCGTGAAAGATCGTCCACATAGGGTTCCGCCCTACATCAACAAGGGAAGGTAGAAAGGAGCAAAGCTCAAAAATATCTCATCGAATACTTTGCTAACCCTAAACATGGTCCTTGGTATGACTTATATAGGGTTGGGGTCGAAGGAGATGAAGAAGGAGCCGAAGAAGCGATCTCAGCCGTCGACCCTGATGAGCCCGTGCGCACGAGGTAAGTTGGGCCCGTGCGCACGGTACAAGCCCTTGCGCACGGGGTGCTCCAGCGTCAACTCTCTGGATAGCACGTGGGCACGGGGTCTCGGGGGCCCGTGCGCACGGGGTCACCTGGGACTTCCAGTTTTGGTTGCTTTGCACTCCTCTTGGTCCGTGTGGCCTTGGGGTGGTTCCTCTTCTTCTTGGGGGTGCTCCTGAGCGTCTTGGTGGTGTTCCTCTTCATACCTAATGAGACATAGCGTATTTTGGTGAGGTAGCAACATTGTTCCAGTTGTGTCCGTGTGCAAGTTAAGTAGGAAGGAGTTCACCTCGGTTTCCAAAGCAAGTGCTCTTGCTCTTGTCGTAGGTCCTCGTGGGGCTTGATGTGTCGGTGTAGAGTTCATGGGGATTATGGAAGGATGCTCCGCATCATCTCCCCTCCCTTGGGAGAGATCCGACCTCGGATCAAAAGCTTCATCTCCATGGTATGGCGCGAGGTCTTTGACGTTGAAGATGTCGCTCACATTGTACTTGTCTCATGGTAGGTCGATCTTGTAGGCGTTGTCGCTAGAAGGCTAGCACCTTGAAAGGTCCATCGGCTCGAGGGAGAAGCTTGGACTTGCGTTCGGTGGGGAAGCGGTCCTTGCGAAGGTGTAGCCACACTAGATCACCAATGTTGAAGACCATGGGTTGCTTTTTGACGTTGAGCTTGGTCGCTAGTCGTTGTACTTGACACTCGATTGTGTGCCTTGTATCCTCATGCATCCTCTTGACGTAGCTTGCCCGAGCACTCGCATCCATGTTGGTGCGCGCTTGTAGAGGAAGAGGTAGAATGTCCAATGGGGACAACGGGTTGAAGCCGTAGACGACCTCGAAGGGGGACTTGCCGGTAGTCGAATGTCTTGCACGGTTGTAGGCGTACTCGGTGATGGGTAGACACGCCTCCCACTCCTTGACGTTCTTCTTGATCAATACGCGGAGTAGAGTGGAGAGTGTCTGGTTCGTCACCTCCATTTGGCCGTCGGTTTGAGATGGTATGCGGATGAGAACAAGAGCTTGATTCCGAGCTTGGCACATAGGGTCTTCCAAAAGTAACTCAAGAACTTGACGTCACGATCGGAGACAATTGTCTTTGGTACTCCATGGAGTCGCAAGATTTCCCTACAAAAGATATTTGCAACATGTGAAGCATCGTCTATCTTGTTGCAAGGAATGAAATGTGCCATCTTAGAAAATCTATCCACAACAACAAACACGGAATCCTTTCCATTTTGAGTTCTAGGCAAACCAAGTACAAAATCCATGCTAATGTCTTCCCAAGGTTGATAGGGAATAGGAAGAGGCATGTAAAGACCATGAGATTGAGCTTTAGACTTAGCTTTGCGACATGTAGAGCATCGGTTGGTGAAGCGTGAGACGTATCGAAACATCTTGGGCCAAAAGTAGTTCTTGGAGAGCGTGGTGAATGTCTTGTCGCGTCCAAAGTGTCCCATGAGTCCGCCTCCATGAGCCTCTTGCAAAAGGAGCAAACAAAGAGAAGACTCGGGAATGCATAGTTTGTTAGCTCTCATAAGATAATCATCCTTGATGTAATATTGTTCCCAAGAAGTATGCATCAAACACTTAGCATAAGGAATAGAAAAACATGGATCATTAGCATACAATTCTTTGATGTGCTCAAAACCAATAACATTCAACTCAAGTTTAGTGACAAGCGTGCATATGCGTGAAAGTGCATCCGCAACTACATTTTCCTTACCCTTAATGTACTTGATCACATATGGGAAAGATTCAATAAATTCACTCCATTTGGCATGATGCTTGTTCAACTTAGTTTGACCTTTTAAGAGTTTCGTAGTTGGCATGTATGAAAAACTCATGAGGTCTAAGATAATGTTCCCAAACATGTAGGACACGCACTAAAGCATACAATTCTTTGTCATAGATGGGATAGTTAAGTTGAGCACCGGAGAGTTTTTGACTAAAATATGCAATGGTTCATTTTTCTTGCATCAAAACTCCGCCAATTCCGGTACCACTTGCATCACAATGAACCTCAAAAGTTTTGTCAAAATTGGGCAAAGCAAGAATCGGAGCATGAGTAAGCAAAGACTTGAGCTCATCAAAAGCGGTGGATTGCAAAGATCCCCAAACGAAAGGAGCATTCTTCTTACTCAAAGCATGCAAAGGAGCGGCAATAGTGCTAAAATCTATCACAAAGCGACGATAAAAACCCGCAAGACCAAGAAAGCTACGTACTTGTCGCAAATTGGTGGGTTGGGGCCAAGTTTTGATTGCTTCAATTTTAGATTCATCAACATGGACACCCTTTGAGGATACGACAAAACCCAAGAAAACCACTTTGTCAAGACCAAACGTGCATTTTTTCATGTTAGCATAAAGACGTTCCTTGCGAAGGGTGTGCAAAACAGCCCTAACATGATCAAGATGCTCTTTCATGGTTTTGCTAAACACAAGAATATCGTCGAAGTAAACCACAACAAAGACTCCAATATAAGGGCGAAGCACATAATGCATAAGGCACACGAAAGTACCGGGAGCCTCCGATAAACCCATAGGCATCACTAACCACTCATATAGCCAAATTTGGTTTTGAAAGCAGTTTTCCATTCATCACCCTCTTGAATGCGGATTTGATAATAGCCACTTTTAAGATCAATTTTTGAGAAAAAGTTGGCTCCACTAAGTTCATCAAGCATATCATCTAGGTGAGGAATGGGATGCCTATAGCGAACGGTAATAGCGTTTATGGGTGTACAATCGGAACACAAGCGGAAACTTCCATCGGATTTAGGCACAAGTATAACCGGATCGGCACAAGGGCTGAAGCTTTCACATACATGACCGTTGTCGATGAGTTGTTGTACTTTCCGTTGAATCTCCTTAGTTTCTTCGGGGTTGACACGGTATGGAGCTTTGTTTGGAAGTGGCGCTCCGGGGATGAGGTCGATTCGATGCTCAATGCCTCGTAGAGGAGGTAGACCCAGAGGTAGCTCATTGGGGAAAACATCTTGGAATTCGTGCAAAAGAGATTGAAACACTAAAGGTAGCTCGTGAGAGGTGTTAGTTTTTGGTTCTCCATCCTTGCACACAGGGACAAAGTGCATCACACTCGATGGGTTCTCACACACTTCTCTCATCTCACTTTTGTGGCAAATAGGATGAGGTTTTTCTCTAGGCTAAGAGGCGCCAAGTTTGGCTTGTGGCTCTCACTCACTTTTTGGTGGATCACTTTCTCACTCTTCTCTCCATGATGGGTGGCTTGCTTGTCATCTATCACTTGACTAGGAGACATAGGTCGTAGTACATACTCCTTCCCTTTCATCTAGAAGCTATAGTGATTGGTACGCCCATTGTGGATGACTCCACGGTCGAATTGCCATGGTCGACCAAGAAGGAGGTGGCAAACGGTCGTTGGGACCACATCACACTCCAAAGTGTCCTCATATGCAACAATTTTGAAGGAGACTTGGACCGTATGCTCGATTCGTATAGTGCCGGAGTCGCTTAGCCATTGAACCTTGTAGGGGTGCGGGTGCTTCCTCTTGACCAATTGAAGCTTGGAGCATAGTTCTTCACTTGCCAAGTTGTGGCAACTACCTCCATCGATGATGACCTTGACGGACCTTCCATTGATGCTGGCCTTTGTGTGGAAGATGTGGCATCGTTGGTCTTCTTCTTGTTGATGTTGGAGAGTCAAGACCTTGGAGACAACGAGAGCGGGACTTGAATCTTTATCACAAAAGACTTGATCATCTTCGTCTTCGTTGTTCACTTGGCGGTGAATGGCCACTTGCTCAAGGGCTTCCATTTCTCCTTCAATCATGGAGTCGTAGGTGTCGTCGTTGTTGAAGATCATGGTGCGCTTGTTTGTGCACTCAAAAGACTTGTGGCCTCGGCCGCCGCACGTGAAACACTTGAAGGAGCATGTCTTGACGGTCTCATCGGTCGGAGTAGAGGACGAAGCACGCGGCTTGAAGTTTCTTGAAGTAGGAGGAGGACGACTTGAACTTGTCGAAGTTTTCTTGTAACTTGACTTGTCGCCGGTACTTGGTGAGGTTCTAGTTGATGTAGGAGTTGTCGGAGTCGCGGGAGCTTGATAAGAGGAGCCGTAGGTCTTGGACGAGTACTTGGCATATTTGAAGTCATCTTGGACTTGTCGCTCGGCCTTGGTCGCTTGATGAACTAGCTCGAGGAGATTTGAGTATGGTTGGAAGTCGGCAATCCGCTTGATTGGATGGTTGAGGCCGTTCAAGAAGCGTGCCATTGTTTGCTCGTAGTCTTCTTTGACATTGGCTCGAATCGTGGCAATCTCCATTTCTTGGTAGTATTCTTCCACCGGCTTCGTGCCTTGTTTGAGGAGTTGCAACTTCTTGAAGATATCACGATTGTAGTGTGTAGGCATGAAACGAGCTCTCATGACATCCTTCATCGCCATCCAAGTTGTGATTGGTGGTTCGCCTCTTGTACGTCATCGCTCAATCACTTGTTCCCACCAAATGAGAACATAGTCCTGGAACTTGAGTGATGCCATAGCGATCTTCTTCTCTTCATCGTAGTTGTGCAACCGGAAGATTTTGTCAACCTTCAATGCCCATGAGAGGTACTCTTCAGGGTCATTGCTTCCATTGAACTTGGGCATGGTGAACTTTAGCTTGCCGTAGCGGAGTTCTTCGTTGAAGTAGCGGTTGTGATGTCGCTCTTGCCGTGGTGGAAGATCCTCAAATGCTCGTTCCTCGAGATGTTGCTCTTGGCATGGAGGAAGTCGATGATCCACTTGCTCTTGTTGAACTTGAGGTTGTGGAGGAGCTTGACGAGCTTGTGGAGTAACTTGAGGAACTTGACGTTGCACGCGGGGTTGGTAGTTCCGCTTGTGGATTTCTTCTCGAAGGGCTTCCTCTTGATTGCCATTCGCGATTGCGGTTGGCGATGGTCGACTTGATTCTTGAAGGGCACGTTGCGCCTCAAGAGCTTGTGCTTCTCGTTGTTGTTGTTGAAGACGTTGAGCTTGGGCGTCTTGTTCTTCTTGGTGTAGACGTGCCCGTTCTTCCTCTTGGCGCCGTAGTCGTTGTCGTTCTTAAGCTTGAGCGAAAGCGTCTTGGTTTGAACGGGGACGGGGAACTTCCTCATCGACTTGCTCTTGTGAATGCTTGACGTGTAGCGGGTTTCGAGATGCATGACGGTCTTGACGCGCGGCTCGTCAAAGAGTGTTCGATGACGGTGTACTTGAGCCGGAGAAGGTGTCGTCGGAGTGTCGACTTGAGTGGCTCCGTCTTGAGTAGGAAGAAGTTGAAGGAGGCCGGTTGACCAACAAAGCACGGATCTCGTCCATTCTTGCATCGTTCTCTTGCTTGTGCGCGTCGAGCTTGTTGTCGAAGTAGTCCCGTGTATGTTGCCTGGAGAGTCGCAAGTCGGTGGCGAGGTTGTCGATGTGATCGTTCATTTCTTGTTGCTCTTGATGTAGCGCTTGTTGTGCACCAAAGAGGTGGCTCTTGGTGATGAATGATGACATGTCTTCGTCTTGTTCGATGAAGAGTGGGTTGGTAGAGGTACTTGGCCTATCCATCATATGAAAGTGGTGGTGAGTAGGAAAATGAGAGAACAAAACCAAAGTTACCTTTTCCGAAGATTGCGGATGCAACAAGTACGATCCCACGTGATGTTACAATAGGGGAATTGGTACCGGGAGTTGCTTCTCACACCTACAAGTAAATGGTCTATGGAGGAGCTCGGTTAGGATGGTGGAAAAAATTTCAAGCAAATGTTTGTCAAGATATCGAAAAGGTTGAGAAGATTCAAAAAAATGCAAGTAAAAACAAATAGATCAAACCAAATAATATCACTAGGAACACACACACGAAAGATAGATGGGATCCGCACAACCAAGGGGTGAGCTCAAATGTGCAACCACGAAAAATGCTCTTGTTGTGCGAATGCTAGAGAGACACTAGCTCGATTGCTCAAATGGGCTAGATACGCGTGTGCACCAACCTATAAGAGAAATGTGCCGTCTTCAATCCCAACTATGCTACGTATGAGATATCGAAGATGATATGCAAAATGACTCGATGCTATTGCTTACAAGCTCTTTGTTTTTCCTATTTTGCTTAAAAGCTTTTTTTTTTGCTGCTCGAGTCAAGTATGATATGGGAAAAATAAGTAAGATATGCACGGGAGAGACTTATGGCAAAAAGATGGTAACACGATTACTACGGTGCACAAAGCGTGGCCAGGCAATTCTCAACTTGCTAGTCTCAATGGGTAAGCTACGTGAAATGGCTTGGGTTATCAATGCAAAAGCAAGGGTGAGATGTCGTCGAGGTTACCGTCCGATCTTACGGTAATAGTGAAGTTGTTGAAGTCGATGTGTTGTCCGAGTTGATGCTTGGTGGCGATGATGATGTCCAAATGCGCCTAAGTAGCCGAAACACCTTAGGACATAAGAGAAACCGCAGTCCGAAACTCAAACAAACACGAGGAATGGTGCGGAAGAACTCGAGGGGTGGTGGGGAAACAAAAGTAAGAGAAAAGAAAATGGCCGAACTTCCCTGGATAGCCCGTGCGCACGGGGTCCCGTGTGCACGGGGTCTCGGGGGCCCGTGCGCACGGGGTGTTCTGGGAGCGGAAGAACATGCCGAGATCCGAGGAGAATTTGCAAAAAGAGGACAAATTCGAGGATTTGGGGGGTGGGGAAGATGGTAGAAGGGTAGATCCACTTGCCAAACTCCACATTCGTGGATCAAAACAACCAAATCTCACAAGATCAAACAAATTGCAAGAAAAATTTTGGGGCTATTTTTGGTGGGGATTTTCGAATTAGGACGAAAAACAAAGAAATCAAGCTAGAAAGTGGAAGGTAGGGACTCGAAGATGTGAATCAACGTGGCTCATGATACCAAGATGATGTAGGGTAGAGCCCTATGAGGGATCTTTTCACACTTGGAGGGGGAAAAGGAGAGAAATAACAAGAACACAACAAGAACACAAAGAGGAAATCACTCCAACAATTCCCGATTACACATCCACTAGAGTAACAACACAAGATCCGCAAGTCACAAACACAATCAAAGGAAAGATACAATGACAAAGTTCATCCCAAATCCAAAGGAGATAGGGTCTTTGAGATAGTCTACTCCTTGAGGAGGTCTTGAAATCCACAAGGATTCTTCCCTAGGGGGTCTTGATTCCACAAGGGAAGGTAGAAAGGAGCAAAGCTCACAAATATCTCATCTAATACTTTGCTAACCCTAAACATGGTCCTTGGTACGACTTATATAGGCTTGGGGTCGAAGGAGATGAAGAAGGAGCCGAAGAAGCGATCTCAGCCGTCCACTCTGATGAGCCCGTGCGCACGGGGTAAGTTGGGCCCGTGCGCACGGGCTGCACCAGTGTCAACTCTCTGGATAGCCCGTGGGCACGGGGTCTCGGGGGCCCGTGCACACGGGGTCACCTGGGACTTCCAGTTTTGGTTGCTTTGCACTCCGACTTGGTCCGCGTGGCCTTGGGGTGGTTCCTCTTCTTCTTGGGGGTGCTCCTGAGCGTCTTGGTGGTGTTCCTCTTCGTACCTAATGAGACATAGCGTATTTTGGTGAGGTAGCAACATTGTTCCATTTGTGTCCGTATGCAAATTAAGTATGAAGGAGTTCACCTCGGTTTCCAAAGCACGTGCTCTTGCTCTTGTCATAGGTCCACATGGGGCTTGATGTGTCGGTGTAGAGTCCATGGGGATGATGGAAGGATGCTCCGCATCACCACCTCTTTTAAACTAGCGGATGAAATAGTCAAATTCCAAATCCACCCAACGAACCCTACAAAAACAGCATCCATCGGGGCACAGTTAAACCCCGCTGTAGACGCCGCACTACAGGAGTTCCTGCGTGAGAATTGGGATATATTCGCCTGGCATCCTTCAGACATGCCAGGAATCCCACGCAGGCTGGCCGAGCATAGCCTTAACATTCTAAAGGGATTCAAGCCGGTCAAGCAGATTCTTCGGCGTTTCTCTAAACCTAAGTGACAAGCCATGGGAGAGGAGCTAGCCAAGTTACCGGAGGCCGGATTCATTAGAGAAATAAAACATCCGGACTGGCTAGCAAACCCGGTGATGGTACCAAAGAAGGACAAATCCTGGCGTCTATGCATCGACTTTGATAGAGGCAAAGGTGTCCCGATGTTTCGATGAGATGGTGTCTATCATTTCTGTGGGAGTCGACCTTGACGATCCGACTACGAACGTGCGAGACGTCGCGCCTTAGCAATCGCTAAACCAACTTCTGAGGGTTATTGACCACGCCGGAGCACGATCAACCTGACCACGAGGGCCTGTTTCCTGCGAGCAAACGAAGAACAAGCAAGAAACTGAGATTGCAATCTGGATATTGCGAATATAAGATGAAAGCTTTATTGATCAAGGTGGGGTTCGTGACGCCTTTGTGCGGTCGTTGAACACAAACGGCACGCGAAGTTGCAGCTATGGCGAACTTTTAATCTAAACAAAACCCAAGGTCTAAACGGTGCCCTAAGGGCTGTATATATGGAGAAAGAGGGGGAATTTCGTGGCCCTTGGTGGAGGGGTCCAAATCAACCCTAACTCTTGTTTCCCCACACATACGGACTCTAAAACAGCCTATACTTAAGTATTTCGAAATTACATGGGCCTGGCCCAATAATAAGGTGACGAGCACCTAGAATAGCCTATGGACGAATATTATGAAGTGGCATCTTGTATATTTCGTCCAAGGCCTTATGCACTCATTAGGGTGGCTTCAAAGTCCTGGAATCATCACTTGTAACTCCGTTTGTTCTCCTTGCGCATGCCAACATCTCCATGCTTGAACTTGCTCCAAGGTTCATCTTTCTTGTCCATGGTAGGCCCTTCATTTGTAAGCAAAACAAATGTATCCAATTTAGGCAGCATCATATTCTCATGAACATTGGAATCGTTACCAAGAAACGAAAGTACCGATAATTCAATTGGCGTGGCGCATGAGCTCTAGTAATTGGTCCAAGATGTATAGCAGCAGGGCTGTGGGTGTAACAATGGTATTGATGTCCTCATCATCCTCCCTTCTTGAAATGAAGTCGCCCTCGACGGAAGCTCATCTTCCTCACCCAAATAAGGCTTCAAATCTGCAATGTTAAAAGTGGGACTAACCCCAAAATCTGCAGCAGCTCAAGTTTATATGCATTATCATTTATTTTCTCTAACACCTTAAATTGACCATCAAGACGTGGCATTAGCTTTGATTTATGCAAATTAGGAAACCTATCTCACGCAAATGTAACCAAACAAGATCTCCAGTGCAAAGACAACATGTTTTCTACCCTTATCTCCAGCAAGTTTATATTTAGCATTCATACGCTCAATGTTTTCCTTAGTTAACTCATGCATTTTTAAAATCAATTCAGCACGTTCTTTAGCATCAAAATTAACCTTCTCCGAAGATGGAAGAGGCAACAAATCAATAGGTGCACGAGGTAGGAAGCCATACACAATTTCAAAAGGGCACATCTTAGTAGTAGAATGCAATGAACGATTATAAGCAAATTCAATATGAGGCAAGCATTCTTCCCACATTTTCTTATTATTCTTCAAAACAGCCCTAAGCATAGTAGACAATGTTCTATTGACTACTTCAGTTTGTCCATCAGTTTGGGGTGACAAGTAGTACTAAAAGCAGTTTAGTCCCCAACTTAGCCCATAAACATCTCCAAAAGTGGCTAAGAAATTTAGTATCACGATCTGAAACAATAGTATTTGGCACACCATGCAAGCTTAATAATTTCACGAAAGAACAAATCAGCAACATTAATAAAGATCATCGCTTTTATGACATGGTATAAAGTGTGCCATTTTTAGAATCTATCCACGACAACAAATATGCTATCCTCCCTTCTTTGTTCGAGGTAAACCTAAAACAAAGTCCATAGATATATCCTCCCAAGGAACACTAGGCACAGGCAAAGGCATATATAAACCATGAGGATTGAGTCGTGACTTAGCTTTTTGACATGTAGTGCAGCGAGCTACAAAACGCTCAACATCCCGTCTTAACTTTGGCCAAAAGAAATGTGTAGCAAGTATATCCTCCGTCTTCTTCACGCCAAAGTGTCCCATTAATCCTCCTCCATGCGCCTCCTGCAACAACAAAAGACGAACAGAGCTAGCAGGAATGCATAGCTTGTTAGCACGAACACAAAACCATCATTAATAACGAACTTGTTCCATGTTCTTCCCTCTTTACAATTCTGCATTACATCTTTAAAATCAGCATCATGCACATATTGATCTTTGATGGTCTCCAAACCAAATATTTTGAAGTCAAGTTGTGAAAGCATAGTATATCGACGAGACAAAGCATCAGCAATAACATTTTCTTTACCCTTCTTGTGTTTAATGACATAAGGGAAAGTCTCAATGAATTCAACCCATTTAGCATGTCTACGATTCAGTTTAGCTTGACTTTTAATATGTTTCTGATAGAGACAAAGGTGTCCCGTCTTTCGATGAGATGTGGTTTTCGCTTTGGAGGAAGTCGACTTTGACGATCCGACTACGAACGTGCGAGGACGTCGCGCCTTAGCAATCGCTAAACCAACTCCGAGAGGTTATTGACCACACTCGAGCACGATCAACGACCACGAGGGTCATTTCCTGCGAGCAAACGAAGAACAAGCAAGAAACTGAGATTGCAATCTGGATATTGCGAATATAAGATGAAAGCTTTATTGATCAAGGTGGGGTTCTGTGGACGCCTTTGTCCGGTCGTGGAACACAAACGAAACGTGAAGTTGCAGCTATGGCGAACTTTTAATCTAAACAAAACCCAAGGTCTAAACGGTGCCCTAAGGGCTGTATATATGGAGGAAGAGGGGGAATTTCGTGGCCCTTGGTGGAGGGGTCCAAATCAACCCTAACTCTTGTTTCCCCACACATACGGACTCTAAAACAGCCTATACTTAAGTATTTCGAAATTACATGGGCCTGGCCCACTAATAAGGTGACGAAGCACCTAGAATAGCCTCGGGACGACATGTATGAAGTAGCATCTTGTATATTTCGTCCAAGGCTTCATGCACCCATTATGGTGGCTTCAAAGTCCTCAAATCATCACTTGTAACTCCGTTTGTTCCCCTTATGCATGGCATTATCTCCATGCTTGTTCTTGCTCCAATGTCCATCCTTCTCCAAGCTAGGGCCTTCATTTGTAAGCAAAACAAATGTATCCAATTTAGGTAGCATCATATTCTCATGAACATTAGAATCATTACCAAGAAACGAAACTACCGATAATTTAATTGGCGTGCATGAGCTCTAGTAATTGGTCCAAGATATGTAGCAAGAGGGGCTGTGGGTGTAACAATGGTATTGATGTCCTCATCATCCTCCCTTCTTGAAATGAAGTCGTCCTCGACGAAGCTCATATTCCTCACCCAAATAAGGCTTCAAATCTACAATGTTAAAAGTGGGACTAACCCCAAAATCTGCAGCAGCTCAAGTTTATATGCATTATCATTTATTTTCTCTAACACCTTAAATGGACCATCAAGACGTGGCATTAGCTTTGATTTATGCAAATTAGAAACCTATCCTTACATAAATGTAACCAAACAAGATCTCCGGTGCAAAGACAACATGTTTTCTACCCTTATCTCCAAAGCAAGTTTATATTTAGCATTCATACGCTCAATGTTTTCCTTAGTTATCTCATGCACTTTTAAAATCAATTCAGCACGTTCTTTAGCATCAAAATTAACCTTCTCAGAAGATGGAAGAGGCAACAAATCAATAGGTGCACGAGGTAGGAAGCCATACACAATTTCAAAAGGGCACATCTTAGTAGTAGAATGCAATGAACGATTATAAGCAAATTCAATATGAGGAAAGCATTCTTCCCACATTTTCTTATTATTCTTCAAAACAGCCCTAAGCATAGTAGACAATGTTCTATTGACTACTTCAGTTTGTCCATCGGTTTGGGGGTGACAAGTAGTACTAAAAGCAGTTTAGTCCCCAACTTAGCCCATAAACATCTCCAAAAGTGGCTAAGAAATTTAGTATCACGATCTGAAACAATAGTATTTGGCACACCATGCAAGCGAATAATTTCACGAAAGAACAAATCAGCAACATTAACAAAGATCATCGCTTTTATGACATGGTATAAAGTGTGCCATTTTCGAGAATCTATCCACGACAACAAATATGCTATCCTCCCTTCTTTGTTCGAGGTAAACCTAAAACAAAGTCCATAGATATATCCTCCCAAGGAACACTAGGCACAGCAAAGGCATATATAAACCATGAGGATTGAGTCGTGACTTAGCTTTTTGACATGTAGTGCAATGAGCAACAAAACGCTCAACATCCCGCCTCATCTTTGGCCAAAAGAAATGTGTAGCAAGTATATCCTCCGTCTTCTGACGCCAAAGAGTCCCATTAATCCTCCTCCATGCGCCTCCTGCAACAACAAAAGACTAACAGAGCTAGCAGGAATGCATAGCTTGTTAGCACGAACACAAAACCATCATTAATAACGAACTTGTTCCATGTTCTTCCTTCTTTACAATTCTGCATTACATCTTTAAAATCAGCATCATGCACATATTGATCTTTGATGGTCTCCAAACCAAATATTTTGAAGTCAAGTTGTGAAAGCATAGTATAGCGATTTAGACAAAGCATCAAGAATAACATTTTCTTTACCCTTCTTGTGTTTAATGACATAAGGGAAAGTCTCAATGAATTCAACCCATTTAGCATGTCTACAATTCAGTTTAGCTTGACTTTTAATATGTTTCAAAGATTCATGATCAGAATGTATAACAAATTCTTTGGGCCATAAATAATGTTGCCATGTCTCTAAAGTCCGAACAAGAGCATATAATTCTTTGTCATAAGTAGAATAGTTCAGACTAGGCCCACTCAATTTTAGAGAAAAGTATGCAACAGGTTTGCCATCTTGTAATAACACACCTCCTAATCCAATTCCACTAGCATCACATTCAAGCTCAAAAGTCTTATTAAAGTCGGGAAGTTGGAGTAAAGGAGCATGTGTCAACTTATCTTTCAATACCGTGAAGGCTTCTTCCGTGCGGTACTCCAAACAAAAGGCACATCCTTCTTTGTAAGCTCATTGAGAGGTGCAGCAATGGTGCTAAAGTCTCTCACAAAACGCCTATAGAAACCAGCGAGTCCAAGAAAACTCCTCACTTGTGTGACCGTTTTGGGCTGCGGCCAACTCTCAATAGCTTCAATCTTGGCTTTATCAACTTCAATTCCCTGTGGAGTAACAACATAGCCAAGAAAAGATACTCGGTCGGTGCAAAAGGTGCACTTCCCAAGGTTACCAAACAAACGTGCATCACGTAGAGCATTAAAAACAGCACGTAAATGTTCCAAATGTTCTTCCAAAGATTTGCTATAAATCAGTATATCATCAAAGTAAACTACCACAAATCGTCCAATGAAAGCACGTATGATGAGGACATCAATACCATTGTTACACCCACAGCCCCTACTGCTACATATACTGGACCAATTACTAGAGCTCGCGCACGCCAATTAAATTATCAGGTACTTTCGTTTCTTGGTAATGATTCTAATGTTCATGAGAATATGATGCTGCCTAAATTGGATACATTTGTTTTGCTTACAAATGAAGGCCCTAGCTTGGAGAAGGATGGACATTGGAGCAAGAACAAGCATGGAGATAATGCCATGCGCAAGGGGAACAAGAACGGAGTTACAAGTGATGATTTCAGGACTTTGAAGCCACCATAATGGGTGCATGAAGCCTTGGACGAAATATACAAGATGCTACTTCATAAATGTCGCCCCGAGGCTATTCTAGGTGTCTTTGCGTCACCTTATTAGTGGGCCAGGCCCATGTAATTTCGAAATACTTAAGTATAGGCTGTTTTAGAGTCCGTATGTGTGGGGAAACAAGAGTTAGGGTTGATTTGGACCCCTCCACCAAGGGCCACGAAATTCCCCCTCTTCCTCCATATATACAGCCCTTAGGGCACCGTTTAGACCTTGGGTTTTGTT
The DNA here is from genome assembly GCA_021605205.1 of Aegilops longissima. Classification (NCBI taxonomy): domain Eukaryota; kingdom Viridiplantae; phylum Streptophyta; class Magnoliopsida; order Poales; family Poaceae; genus Aegilops; species Aegilops longissima. The sequence continues at coordinate 26,201 of JAHIAM010000343.1, forward strand.
TAGATTAAAAGTTCGCCATAGCTGCAACTTCGCGTGCATTTCGTTTGTGTTCAACGACTGCACAAAGGCGCCAGAACCCCACCTTGATCAATAAAGCTTTCATCTTATATTCGCAATATCCAGATTGCAACCTCAGTTTCTTGCTTGTTCTTCGTTTGCTCGCAGGAAACAGCCCTCGTGGTCAGTTGATCGTGCTCGGCGTGGTCAATAACCCTCGGAAGTTGGTTTAGCGATTGCTAAAGGCGCGACGTCCTCAAGACGATCGTAGTCGGATCGTCAAGGTCGACTCCCACAGAAACGATAGCCACCATCTCATCGAAACATCGGGACACCTTAGCTTCTATCAACGTAAAACTTCGTTCATTAATCTCATGAAAGTACTAGGTGCATTAGTTAACCCAAAAGGCATGACTAACCACTCATATAATCCAAACTTAGTTTTAAATGCTGTTTTCCATTCATCTCCCAATTTCATACGAATTTGATGGTATCCACTACGCAAATCAACTTTGGAGAATATTGTAGAGCCACTTAATTCATCAAGCATATCATCTAGCCTAGGAATAGGATGACGATAACGAATAGTAATATTATTAATGCCTCTACAATCAACACACATACGCCGACGTACCATCCTTTTTAGGCACTAGTATAATAGGAACAGCACAAGGACTAAGAGATTCGCGTATATAACCTTTGTCGAGCAGTTCCTCGTACTTTGACGATAATCTCCTTCGTCTCCTCCGGATTGGTACGGTATGGTGCACGGTTGGGTAGCGATGCACGGGAATTAAGTCAATTTGATGCTCAATCCCTCGAATAGGTGGTAATCCGGTGGCACGCCTTGTGGGAAGACGTCGTGAACTCCCCGCAAAATGTTAGTGACAGCAGGGGCAAAGAGGAAGGCACGTCCTCGAATGAAAATAATGCCTCTTTGCACACAAAAGCATAGCAAACAGATTTGCTAGAATCTAGCTCATCAATATCAGATTTGGTGGCAAATAAACATGCACTTTTCAGTTTAATTTCAGAAGCAACATTAGATGGTTTATTATTAGGCTTCATTTGTTGCTCAAATTCTTTTGCCACAATCTGATTTTCACTCTTATTTTCTCCTGTTTTGCTTTATTAGCTCTATTAATATCATCTTTCAAAATGGAATCAGAGTCATAGGAAGCAAAGTAATATTTTTATCCTTGTGAACAAGAGTATACTGATTGTTTCTACCATGGTGTACAGAATTTTATCAAATTGCCATGGTCTACCAAGTAATAAGGAACATGCTTGCATAGGTACCACATCACAATCAACATAATCAGCATATGTAGAGATACTAAAATGCACACTAACAAAGACGTGTTACCTTAACCTTGCCGCTGTTGTTGAACCATTGGATGTAGTAAGGATGTGGATGTGGTCTTGTGGTGAGAGAAAGCTTCTCCACCATATCCATGCTAGCCAAGTTGTTGCAGCTCCCTCCATCTATGATGACGCTGAATAGAACGCTCCTTCACAACTCCCTTTGTATGGAACAAGTTATGCCTCCGATTTTGCTCAGCTTGTGTAACCTGCACACTCAAAACACGTTGAGCAACTAAACATTCATACTGTGCCAAAGCATCTTCAGCAGCCATGTATTGCGCCTCGGGATCGAATCATCTCCACCGTGTTCTTCATGTGTAATAAGAGCCAAAGTCTCTTCATCATAGTCACTAGCAGACTCATACCCACCATCCTCAAGAGCAATCATCACACGCTGAGATTGGCATTCTCTCATAAAATGTCCTCTTCCCTTACAACGACGACAAATAATATCACTTGTGTGCCCTGCTGACGCCATGGAAGAAGAAGAGCTCTGTAGGCCCAGCAGTGTACTCTTGGCAGATAGTGGTGGTTGTGCCCTTTCTTGTATCACGGTTGAGGTGGCAGCCGACGGAGGTGCCGTGTAGTAGAACGTGTGGAAGTAGATGATGCACGTGGTGTCCATGATGAAGGTCGACCTGCGAAAAGTTAGTCCGCGCCAAGGCCTGTCGATCCTGCAAGACTTCACGCTCAGCTTTACAAGCAAGATGGAATAATCGAGTGATATTATTATAATCCTTGTAGTCTAGAATGGTCTGAATCTCTCTATTTAATCCACCCGTAAAACGTGCAAGCATAGCTTCATTCTCCTCAACAATACCACATCTAATCAAGCCAGTTTGTAATTCCCGATAATATTCTTCTACGAATTTTTTCCTTGTCTTAAGCGCTGCAATTTTGAAGTAATTCACGTTGATAATATGGTGGAACCCAACGAGTACGCATAGCAGTTTTCAAAGCAGCCCAAGTAGCTGGAACAGGATATAATCTACAATGTTCGCACCACCAAACACATGCAAAGCTAGTGAAAGCACAAACAGCAGCAGGAACACGTCTCTCCTCGGGATATTGTAAACATGTAAATCGTTGTTCAGTTTCTAACTCCCAAGTAAGATATATATCAGGAACATATCGACCCTCAAATGGTGGAATATTCAATTTCAGTTTAGGAGATGGTCATGATCTCGCACTGAAGGGGAGCCGAACATTGCCATTGTTTGCATGTGGACGACACGGTGGTTGTGGTGCTGGTGGTTGCACGTAGTTCGATGTTGATCAACCTCATCCTCGTAAGCTCTCACATAATCATCCTCCCCGCCGCAGCAGCAGGAGCCATGTATATCAACAAGAGCACCAAAGCAGCTTGGCCAGTGAAGAGGGACACGGAAGCTCGGCGGAGGGCTGATTCGCGATGTGGAGGTAGTCCTTGTTGTTGTAGAGGTGCGTTAGGTGCCGCCGGTGGTGGTGGTGGTAGACGCGCGAGCAATTCATTAAACTTGTTATCGAGCTTTGTTTCGAATGCCTTCTCAATGCCATCTATCTTCTCCATGGCCTCTTCAAATCTATTTAGCACATCTTCCACCCGCCCACTCATCATTTGTTGAAACTTATCATGTAGCGCTTTGTTTGTCATGTTCTCCCGAGTCGATTACGCCGGCTTGTGATCCTGCCATGGTTAGCACCAATAGAAACACACAAGAATATGATTGACAGACTACTAGGAAGTGGTGGTGGTGGTGTGGTGGATATCACAAATCCGTCAAGCAAATCTCAAAGTCTTACCAGTTCTTACCAAAGAAAGAAGCGGTGATCAAGAACCGATGTAGTCAAAACTCTCAAAGCTTGGATAGAGCGATTACTGGGAGAGTCAAACGACGATGTAGATGTATGTGGAGCTGGGAAGGCTTATAATATGGTAGCAAAAGGGTCAGCAATAATCAATTCAGAGATGCAAAGTTGAATAAACGCTCAACGATTTCAGATGTCTTTGGTCCTAGGCTAGACCGTGCTAGAGACGCGAGCCTAGAACACTAACAAAATCACGGCGCTGCACGGAAACAACGGAAAAGCACACTCTGGAATTTTTTTTTTTCGCTTTTTTTTTTTGCGCTGCTTTTTTTTTTGCGCTGCTTTTTTTTTTTTTTTTGCGAAAAATCACTATAATGGCGAGTGTCTCAAAACTCTTCCGAGGTCAAACTGACAGGATGGGCACGAAATTTTTTCGACCAAAAAAATTTTTTTCGACTGCCCGGACCCAAAAACTGGAAACGGGTCAAAAAACTTTCTATAACGGCGACTGTCTCAATACACTTAGAAACACCTAAAAATAGGATAGCCAGAAAATTTTTCGACAAGTGCGTTTTCGGAAAATTTTGGGCCTAAACGGAGGGTGGTTTCCAGACTCTTCTTTTTTTCCGAAACCTACTCCGGCAAGGAAACCACAAATCGGAAACTAGATGGATCTCGAATACAAACCTAATATGCAAGGAACTCGGATTGGTGGTGGATATATGGTGGTGGTATATGGCAGCGGTGGTGGTATATGGTAGCGATGGTGGTATATGGATACGGATTGGTGGTGGTATATGGATACGGATTCAGAGCGGTGGCGGATAAGCAATGGTGGTAGATGGCAAGGCGATGATGATGGTGCGGCGGCGGCGTGACAACTTATGACCAGAACTCGAAACTCTAAAAGACTAGACTCTAAGACCAGCAACTTGACACGACGATGCAACCGCAAATTCAACAAAGCAAAACCCTAAAAAGATTATGCAAAGGCTCAGATTGGTTCGGATATGATGAACTAACCCTAAATTTTTTTGTGGCTTTTTCGTGGACAATAGGTATGAAGAACAGACTCGATCGAAACTATTTAAAAACTGTAAAATCTCACCGAGCAACCCGGAAATCTGATACCACTTGATAGAGACAAAGGTGTCCCGTCTTTCGATGAGATGTGGTTTTCGCTTTGGAGGAAGTCGACTTTGACGATCCGACTATTTAACGCGGCGAGGACGCCGCGCCTTAGCAATCGCTAAACCAACTCCGAGAGGTTATTGACCACACCGAGCACGATCAACTGACCACGAGGGTCTGCTTCCTGCGAGCAAACGAAGAACAAGCAAGAAACTGAGATTGCAATCTGGATATTGCGAATATAAGATGAAAGCTTTATTGATCAAGGTGGGGTTCTGTGACGCCTTTGTCCGGTCGTGGAACACAAACGAAATCTGCGAAGTTGCAGCTATGGCGAACTTTTAATCTAAACAAAACCCAAGGTCTAAACGGTGCCCTAAGGGCTGTATATATGGAGGAAGAGGGGGAATTTCGTGGCCCTTGGTGGAGGGGTCCAAATCAACCCTAACTCTTGTTTCCCACACATACGGACTCTAAAACAGCCTATACTTAAGTATTTCGAAATTACATGGGCCTGGCCCACTAATAAGGTGACGAAGCACCTAGAATAGCCTCGGGACGACATGTATGAAGTAGCATCTTGTATATTTCGTCCAAGGCTTCATGCACCCATTATGGTGGCTTCAAAGTCCTCAAATCATCACTTGTAACTCCGTTCTTGTTCCCCTTGCATGGCATTATCTCCATGCTTGTTCTTGCTCCAATGTCCATCCTTCTCCAAGCTAGGGCCTTCATTTGTAAGCAAAACAAATGTATCCAATTTAGGTAGCATCATATTCTCATGAACATTAGAATCATTACCAAGAAACGAAAGTACACGATAATTTAATTGGCGTCTTGTGAGCTCTAGTAATTGGTCCAAGATATGTAGCAAGAGGGGCTGTGGGTGTAACAATGGTATTGATGTCCTCATCAGTTTCAAAGATTCATGATCAGAATGTATAACAAATTCTTTGGGCCATAAATAATGTTGCCATGTCTCTAAAGTCCGAACAAGAGCATATAATTCTTTGTCATAAGTAGAATAGTTCAGACTAGGCCCACTCAATTTTTCAGAAAAGTATGCAACAGGTTTGCCATCTTGTAATAACACACCTCCTAATCCAATTCCACTAGCATCACATTCAAGCTCAAAAGTCTTATTAAAGTCAGGAAGTTGGAGTAAAGGAGCATGTGTCAACTTATCTTTCAATACCGTGAAGGCTTCTTCCCATGCGGTACCCCAAACAAAAGGCACATCCTTCTTTGTAAGCTCATTGAGAGGTGCAGCAATGGTGCTAAAGTCTCTCACAAAACGCCTATAGAAACCAGCGAGTCCAAGAAAACTCCTCACTTGTGTGACCGTTTTGGGCTGCGGCCAACTCTCAATAGCTTCAATCTTGGCTTTATCAACTTCAATTCCTGTGGAGTAACAACATAGCCAAGAAAAGATACTCGGTCGGTGCAAAAGGTGCACTTCCCAAGGTTACCAAACAAACGTGCATCACGAGAGCATTAAAAACAGCACGTAAATGTTCCAAATGTTCTTCCAAAGATTTGCTATAAATCAGTATATCATCAAAGTAAACTACCACAAATCGTCCAATGAAAGCACGTAAAACTTCGTTCATTAATCTCATGAAAGTACTAGGTGCATTAGTTAACCCAAAAGGCATGACTAACCACTCATATAATCTAAACTTAGTTTTAAATGTTGTTTTCCATTCATCTCCCAATTTCATACGAATTTGATGGTATCCACTACGCAAATCAACTTTGGAGAATATTGTAGAGCCACTTAATTCATCAAGCATATCATCTAGCCTAGGAATAGGATGGCGATAACGAATAGTAATATTATTAATGCCTCTACAATCAACACACATACGCCGACGTACCATCCTTTTTAGGCACTAGTATAATAGGAACAGCACAAGGACTAAGAGATTCGCGTATATAACCTTTGTCGAGCAGCTCACGTACTTGACGATAATCTCCTTCGTCTCCTCTGGATTGGTGCGGTATGGTGCACGGTTGGTAGCGATGCACCGGAATTAAGTCAATTTGATGCTCAATCCCTCGAATAGGTGGTAATCCGGTGGCACGTCTTGTGGGAAGACGTCGTGAACTCTGCAAAATGTTAGTGACATAGGGGCAAAGGGCAAAAGGAAAACACGTCCTCGAATGAAAATAATGCCTCTTTGCACACAAAAGCATAGCAAACAGATTTGCTAGAATCTAGCTCATCAATATCAGATTTGGTGGCAAATAAACATGCACTTTTCAGTTTAATTTCGAAGCAACATTAGATGGTTTATTATTAGGCTTCATTTGTTGCTCAAATTCTTTTGCCACAATCTGATTTTCACTCTTATTTTTCTCCTGTTTTGCTTTATTAGCTCTATTAATATCATCTTTCAAAATGGAATCAGAGTCATAGGAAGCAAAGTAATATTTTATCCTTGTGAACAAGAGTATACTGATTGTTTCTACCATGGTGTACAGAATTTTATCAAATTGCCATGGTCTACCAAGTAATAAGGAACATGCTTGCATAGGTACCACATCACAATCAACATAATCAGCATATGTAGAGATACTAAAATGCACACGAACAGACGTGTTACCTTAACCTTGCCGCTGTTGTTGAACCATTGGATGTAGTAAGGATGTGGATGTGGTCTTGTGGTGAGAGAAAGCTTCTCCACCATATCCATGCTAGCCAAGTTGTTGCAGCTCCCTCCATCTATGATGGCCTTGAATAGAACGTTCCTTCACAACTCCCTTTGTATGGAACAAGTTATGCCTCTGATTTTGCTCAGACTTGTGTAACCTGCACACTCAAAACACGTTGAGCAACTAAACATTCATACCTGTCAAGATCTTCAGCAGCCATGTATTGCGTCTCAAGATCGAATCATCTCCACCGTGTTCTTCATGTGTAATAAGAGCCAAAGTCTCTTCATCATAGTCACTAGCGGACTCATACCCACCATCCTCGTAGCAATCATCACACGCTGAGATTGGCATTCTCTCATAAAATGTCCTCTTCCCTTACAACGACGACAAATAATATCACTTGTGTGCCCTGTTGACGCCATGGAAGAAGAAGAGCTCTGTGTAGGCCAAGAGGTGTGCTCTTGGCGAGATAGTGGTGGTTGTGCCTGCTTTCTTGTATCACGGTTGGAGGTGGCAGCCGACGGAGGTGCCGTGTAGTAGAACGTGTGGAAGTAGATGATGCGTGGTGTCCATGATGAAGGTCGACCTGAGAAAAGTTAGTCGCGTAGCACTGTCGATCCTGCACTTCACGCTCAGCTTTACAAGCAAGATGGAATAATCGAGTGATATTATTATAATCCTTGTAGTCTAGAATGGTTTGAATCTCTATTTAATCCACCCGTAAAACGTGCAAGCATAGCTTCATTCTCCTCAACAATACCACATCTAATCAAGCCGGTTTGTAATTCCCGATAATATTCTTCACCGAATTTTTCCTTGTCTTAAGCGCTGCAATTTTTGAAGTAATTCACGCTGATAATATGGTGGAACCCAACGAGTACGCATAGCAGTTTTCAAAGCAGCCCAAGTAGCTGGAACAGGATATAATCTACAATGTTCGGACCACCAAACACATGCAAAGCTAGTGAAAGCACAAACAGCAGCAGAACACGTCTCTCCTCGGGATATTGTAAACATGTAAATCGTTGTTCAGTTTCTAACTCCCAAGTAAGATATATATCAGAACATATCTACCCTCAAATGGTGGAATATTCAATTTCAGTTTAGGAGATGGTCATGATCTCGTACTCAAGAGGAGCCCGAACATTGCCATTATTTGCATGTGGACGACCTGGTGGTTGTGGTCTTTGGTGGTTGCACGTAGTTCGATGTTGATCAACCTCATCCTCGTAATCTCTCACATAATCATCCTCCCCACCGCAGCAGCAGGAGCCACGAAGTATCAACAGCAGCACCAAAGAGCTTGGCCAGTGAAGAGGGACACGGAAGCTCGGCGGAGGGCTGTTTAGCGATGTGGAGGTAGTCCTTGTTGTTGTAGTAGAGGTGCGTTAGGTGCCGCCGGTGGTGGTGGTGGTAGACGCGCGAGCAATTCATTAAACTTGTTATCGAGCTTTGTTTCGAACGCCTTCTCAATGCCATCTATCTTCTCCATGGCCTCTTCAAATCTATTTAGCACATCTTCCACCTGCCCACTCATCATTTGTTGAAACTTATCATGTAGCGCTTTGTTTGTCATGTTCTCCCGATCCACGCGTCGGCTTGTGATCCTGCCATGGTTAGCAGCAATAGAAACACACAAGAATATGATTGACAGACTACTAGGAAGTGGTGGTGGTGGTGTGGTGGACGATCACAAATCCGTCAAGCAAATCTCAAATTCTTACCAGTTCTTACCCAGAAGAAAGCGGTGATCGGCAACCGATGTAGTCAAAACTCTCAAAGCTTGGATAGAGCGATTACGAGGAGAGTCAAACGCACGATGTAGATGTATGTGGAGCTGGGAAGGCTTATAATATGGTAGCAAAAGGGTCAGCAATAATCAATTCAGAGATGCAAAGTTGAATAAGCGCTCAACGACGATCTTGTCTTTGGTCCTAGGCTAGACCGTGCTAGAGACGCGAGCCTAGAACACTAACAAAATCACGGCGCTGCACGGAAACAACGGAAAAGCACACTCTGAATAATTTTTTTTCGCTTTTTTTTTTTGCTGCTTTTTTTTTTTTGCGCTCTTTTTTTTGCGAAAAATCACTATAATAGCGAGTGTCTCAAAACTCTTCCTGGTCAATCGACAGGATGGGCACGAAATTTTTCGACCAAATTTTTTTTTCGATCGCCGGACCCAAAAGCTGAAACAGGTCAAAAAACTTTCTATAATGGCGATCGTCTCAATACGCTTAGAAACACCTAAAAATAGGATAGCCGAAATTTTTTGACAAGCACGTTTTGGAAAATTTTGGGCCTAAACGGAGGGTGGTTTCAGACTTTTTTTTCCAAACCTACTCGGCAAGGAAACACGAATCGGAAACTAGATGGATCTCGAAAACAAACTTAATATGAGAAGAACTCGGATTGGTGGTGGATATATGGTGGTGGTATATGACAGTGGTGGTGGTATATGGTAGCGGTGGTGGTATATGGATACGGATTGGTGGTGGTATATGGATACGGATTCAGAGCGGTGGCGGATAAGCAATGGTGGTAGATGGCAAGGCGATGATGATGGTGCGGCAAGAATGGCGTGACAACTTATGACCGAACTCAAACTCTAAAAGACTAGACTCTAAGACCAGCAACTTGACACGACGATGCAACCGCAAATTCAACAAAGCAAAACCCTAAAAGATTATGCAAAGGCTCGATTGGTTCGGATATGATGAACTAACCCTAATTTTTTGTGGCTTTTTCGTGGACAATAGGTATGAAGAAGAATGACTCGATCTAAACTACTTAAAAACTGGAAAATCTCACCGAGCAACCCGGAAATCTGATACCACTTGATAGAGGCAAAGGTGTCCCGATGTTTCGATGAGATGGTGGCTATCGTTTCGTGGGAGTCGACCTTGACGATCCGACTATTAACGCGGCGAGACGTCGCGCCTTAGCAATCGCTAAACCAACTTCCGAGGGTTATTGACCACGCCGAGCACGATCAACGACCACGAGGGCCTGTTTCCTGCGAGCAAACGAAGAACAAGCAAGAAACTGAGATTGCAATCTGGATATTGCGAATATAAGATGAAAGCTTTATTGATCAAGGTGGGGTTACGTGACGCCTTTGTGCAGTCGTTGAACACAAACGGAAACGCAGCGAAGTTGCAGCTATGGCGAACTTTTAATCTAAACAAAACCCAAGGTCTAAACGGTGCCCTAAGGGCTGTATATATGGAGAAAGAGGGGGAATTTCGTGGCCCTTGGTGGAGGGGTCCAAATCAACCCTAACTCTTGTTTCCCACACATACGGACTCTAAAACAGCCTATACTTAAGTATTTCGAAATTACATGGGCCTGGCCCAATAATAAGGTGACGAGCACCTAGAATAGCCTATGGACGAATATTATGAAGTGGCATCTTGTATATTTCGTCCAAGGCTTTATGCACTCATTAGGGTGGCTTCAAAGTCCTGGAATCATCACTTGTAACTCCGTTCTTGTTCTCCTTGCGCATGCCAACATCTCCATGCTTGAACTTGCTCCAAGGTTCATCTTTCTTGTCCATGGTAGGCCCTTCATTTGTAAGCAAAACAAATGTATCCAATTTAGGCAGCATCATATTCTCATGAACATTGGAATCGTTACCAAGAAACGAAAGTACCTGATAATTCAATTGGCGTGCGCGAGCTCTAGTAATTGGTCCAGTATGTATAGCAGCAGGGGCTGTGGGTGTAACAATGGTATTGATGTCCTCATCAGACTTCAAGGACCTTAATAAGGCTTGCCCAAAGGATCCCTTCCCCCTCCCTCGCATCGATGAAATTATCGACGCTACCGCAGGACACGACTCATAGTGCTTCCTCGACGCATACTCCGGTTACCACCAAATTAAGATGGCGGAGTCCGATCAAGCCGCAACGGCATTTATCACTCCATACGGCCCCTTTTGTTTTAACACAATGCCCTTTGGGCTCAAAAATGCCGGCGCGACGTTTCAACGCATGATTCAGACATGTCTGGAGAAGCAGATCAGCAAAACAGTGCAGGCATACGTAGACGATGTGGTCGTTAAAACCAGACACGTCAAATCCTTAATAGAAGACTTGAAGCTCACGTTCAACAATCTCCGAACATACGGCATCAAGCTAAATCCGGAAAAATGTGTTTTCGGCGTTCCCGCCGGAAAACTCCTGGGCTTCATAGTCTCCAGTAGAGGAATTGAAGCAAATCCGGCTAAAATCCGAGCTCTGTCACAGTTGGCTATCCCAACTGACCTCAAGCAAATCCAGAAATTAACTGGATGTGTGGCGGCATTAAGCCGCTTTATCTCCCGATTAGGAGAAAAGGCATTACCCCTTTATCGCCTTCTTCGGCGCACCGAACACTTTGAGTGGACGGACGTGGCCACGGCCGGATTGGAAGAAATAAAATCCATCTTGGCCACCAACCCAATCTTGGCCGCGCCAAATGTCGGCGAACCAATGCTGTTATACATAGCGGCAACTCACTAAGTTGTAAGCGCAGTGCTCGTCGTCGAACGAGAGACGGACGGACATAAATTCCCACTTCAAAAGCCGGTATACTATGTATCCACTGTCCTCACTCCATGCAAATCACAGTACCCACAATATCAAAAGATAGCATACGCGGTATTTATGGCATCTAGGAAACTACGACACTACTTTCAAGAGTGTTCAATCACGGTGGCCTCGGAAGTACCACTCAACGACATAATAAACAACCACGATGTCACGGGCCGGATTGCCAAATGGGCCATCGAGCTCCTCCTGTTCGACACAACATATAGACCTCGGTGAGCCATTAAGTCGCAGGTACTGGCCGATTTTCTCGCCGAATGGACAGAAGCCGAACTCCCTAAAGAGTACGGCGTGTACTCCAATTGGATCATGTACTTCGACGACTCTAAAATGCTGGCTCATCTAGGGGCTGGCGTCGTCCTGACGTCCCCCACCGGATATAACAGTCCAATACGTACTCCAAATACTATACACAGACTCCAACAACGCAGCCGAATACGAGGCCCTGTTGCATGGTCTTCAGATGGCAGTTTGCATGGGCTTTCGACGCCTGGAGGTGCGAGGGGACTCGAACCTCGCAATATCTCAAATAAATGGAGACTTCGACACCGAGAATCCGAAAATGGTGTCTTATCGCAACGCCATCCTCAAAATGTCAGCTCGGTTCGAGGGGCTTGAATTCCACCATGCGGCTCGGGAAATGATGAGGACATCAATACCATTGTTACACCCACAGCCCCTACTGCTACATATACTGGACCAATTACTAGAGCTCGCGCACGCCAATTAAATTATCAGGTACTTTCGTTTCTTGGTAATGATTCTAATGTTCATGAGAATATGATGCTGCCTAAATTGGATACATTTGTTTTGCTTACAAATGAAGGCCCTAGCTTGGAGAAGGATGGACATTGGAGCAAGAACAAGCATGGAGATAATGCCATGCGTAAGGAGAACAAGAACGGAGTTACAAGTGATGATTCAGGACTTTGAAGCCACCCTAATGAGTGCATGAGGCCTTGGACGAAATATACAAGATGCCACTTCATAATATTCGTCCATAGGCTATTCTAGGTGCTGCGTCACCTTATTATTGGGCCAGCCCATGTAATTTCGAAATACTTAAGTATAGGCTGTTTTAGAGTCCGTATGTGGGGAAACAAGAGTTAGGGTTGATTTGGACCCCTCCACCAAGGGCCACGAAATTCCCCCTCTTTCTCCATATATACAGCCCTTAGGGCACCGTTTAGACCTTGGGTTTTGTTTAGATTAAAAGTTCGCCATAGCTGCAACTTAGCGTGCCGTTTGTGTTCAACGACCGGATAAAGCGCCACAGAACCCCACCTTGATCAATAAAGCTTTCATCTTATATTCGCAATATCCAGATTGCAATCTCAGTTTCTTGCTTGTTATTCGTTTCCTCGCAGAAGCAGACCCTCGTGGTCGTTGATCGTGCTCGGCGTGGTCAATAACCTCTCGGAGTTGGTTTAGCGATTGCTAAGGCGCGACGTCTTATACGCTTGTAGTCGGATCGTCAAAGTCGACTTCCTCCAAAGCGAAAACCAACATCTCATCGAAAGACGGACACCTTTGCCTCTATCAAGTGGTATCAGATTTTCGGGTTGCTCGGTGAGATTTTACAGTTTTAAGTAGATTAGATCGAGTCTGTTCTTCATACCTAAAGTCCACGAAAAAGCCACAAAAAAATTAGGGTTAGTTCATCATATCCGAACCAATCTGAGCCTTTGCATAATCTTTTAGGGTTTTTGCTTTGTTGAATTTGCGGTTGCATCGCCGTGTCAAGTTGCTGGTCTTAGAGTCTAGTCTTTTAGAGTTTGAGTTCGGTCATAAGTTGTCACGCCACCGCCGCACCATCATCCGTATCCATATACCACCACCAATCCGTATCCAAATACCACCACCAATCCGTATCCATATACCACCACCGCTACCATATACCACCACCGCTGCCATATACCAGCACCATATATCCACCACCATATATCCACCACCATATATCCACCACCATATATCCACCACCAATCCGAGTTCTTCTCATATTAGGTTTGTTTTCGAGATCCATCTAGTTTCCGATTCGTGTTTCCTTGCCTGCGTAGGTTTCGGGAAACCACCCTCCGTTTAGGCCCAAAATTTTCCGAAAACGCACTTGTCAAAAAATTTTCTGGCTATCCTATTTTTAGGTGTTTCTAAGCATATTGAGACAATCGCCGTTATAGAAAGTTTTTTGACCCGTTTCAGCTTTTGGGTCCCAAATAAAAAAAAAAATTTGGTCGAAAAATTTCGTGCCCATCTGTCGATTTGACCTCGGAAGAGTTTTGAGACACTCGCCATTATAGTGATTTTTAAAAAAAAAACAGCATAAAAAAAGCAGCAAAAAAAAAGAGCGAAAAAAAAATTTCAGAGTGTGCTTTTCCGTTGTTTCCGTGCAGCAGCCGTGATTTTGTTAGTGTTCTAGGCTCGCGTCTCTAGCACGGTCTAGCCTAGGACCAAGACAAGATGAAATCGTGAGCGTTTATTCAACTTTGCATCTCTGAATTGATTATTGCTAATTTTTTGCTACCATATTATAAGCCTTCCCAGCTCCACATACATCTACATCGTGCGCTTGACTCTCCCCGTAATCGCTCTATCCAAGCTTTGAGAGTTTTGACTACATCGGTTGCCGATCACCGCTTTCTTCTTTGGGTAAGAACTGGTAAGAATTTGAGATTTGCTTGACGGATTTGTGACATCCACCACACCAACACCACCACTTCCTAGTAGTCTGTCGAATCATATTCTTGTGTGTTTCTATTGCTGCTAACCATGGCAGGATTACAAGCCGACGAGACTGACTGGGAAAACATGACAAAACTGCATTGCCTCATATTCTGATGTTTATGGGCTAAGTTGGGGATGTTTATGGGCTTAGCTGATAGAGGCTAAGGTGACCCGTCTTTCAATGAGATGGGTGGCTATCATTTTGGAGGAAGTCGACTTTGAAGATCCGACTACGAACGTGCGAGGACGTCGCACCTTAGCAATCGCTAAACCAACTCTAAGAGGTTATTGACCACGCCGGAGCACGATCAACCTGACCACGAAGGTCTATTTCCTACAGGCAAACAAAGAACAAGCAAGAAACTAAGATTGCAATCTGGATATTGCGAATATAAGAGGAAAGCTTTATTGATCAAGGTGGGGTTCTCTGACGCCTTTGTTTGGTCGTTGAACACAAACGAAGTACGCGAAGTTGCAGCTATGGCGAACTTTTAATTTAAACAAAACCCAAAGTCTAAACGGTGCCATAAGGGCTGTATATATGGAGGAAGAGGGGGGGGGGGATTTCGTGGCCCTTGGGGAAGGGGTCAGAAACCAACCCTATCTCTTGTTTCCTCACACATACGGACTCTAAAAACAACCTATACTTATGTATTTCAAAATTACATGGGCCTGGCCCAATAATAAGGTGATGCAGCACCTAGAATAGCCTCTGGACGAAATTTATGAAGTGGCATCTTGTATATTTCGTCCAAGGCTTCATGCACTCCTTATGGTGGCTTCAAAGTCCTGAAATCATCACTTGTAACTCCGTTCTTGTTCCCCTTGCGCATGCCATCAACTCCATGCTTGTTCTTGCTCCAATGTTCATCCTTCTCCATGCTAGGCCCTTCATTTGTAAGCAAAACAAATGTATCCAATTTAGGCAGCATCATATTCTCATGAACATTAAAATTATTACTAAGAAACGGAAGTACCTGATAATTTAATTGGCGTGCGCGAGCTCTAGTAATCTGAGATTTGCTTGACGGATTTGTGACTGTCCACCACACCACCACCACCACTTCCTAGTAGTCTGTCGAATCATATTCTTGTGTGTTTCTATTGCTGCTAACCATGGCAGGATCACAAGCCGACGAGATTGACTGGGAGAACATGACAAACAAAGCGCTACATGATAAGTTTCAACAAATGATGAGTGGGCAGGTGGACGATGTGCTAAATAGATTTGAAGAGGCCATGGAGAAGATAGATGGCATTGAGAAGGCGTTCGAAACAAAGCTCGATAACAAGTTTAATGAATTGCTCGCGTCTACCACCACCACCACCGGCGGCACCTAACGCACCTCTACTACAACAACAAGGACTACCTCCACATCGCTAAACAGCCCTCCGCCGAGCTTCCCGTGTCCCTCTTCACTGGCCAAGCTCTTTGGTGCTGCTGTTGATACTTCTGTGGCTCCTGCTGCTGCGGTGGGGGAGGATGATTATGTGAGAGATTACGAGGATGAGGTTGATCAACATCAGAACTACGTGCAACCACCAGCACCACAACCACCAGGTCGTCCACATGCAAATAATGGCAATGTTGGGCTCCCCTTCAGTACGAGATCATGACCATCTCCTAAACTGAAATTGAATATTCCACCATTTGAAGGTAGATATGTTCCCGATATATATCTTACTTGGGAGTTAGAAACTGAACAACGATTTACATGTTTACAATATCCCGAGGAGAGACGTGTTCCGCTGCTTTGTTTGTGCTTTCACTAGCTTTGCATGTGTTTGGTGGTCTGAACATTGTAGATTATATCCTGTTCCAGCTACTTGGGCTTCTTTGAAAACTGCTATATGCTCGTTGGGTTCCACCATATTATCAGCGTGAATTACTTCAAAAATTGCAACGCTTAAGACAAGGAAAAATTAGGTAGAAGAATATTATCAGGAATTACAAACTGGCTTGATTAGATGTGGTATTGTTGAGGAGAATGAAGCTATGCTTGCATGTTTTACGGGTGGATTAAATAGAGAGATTCAGACCATTCGGACTACAAGGACTATAATAATATCACTCGATTATTCCATCTTGCTTGTAAAGCTGAACGTGAAGTGCAGGATCGACGGTGTTGGCGCGAACTAACTTTTTTCTCGCAGTCGACCTTCATCATGGAGACCACGTGCATCATCTACTTCCACACGTTCTACTACACCGCACCTCCGTCGGCTGCCACCTCCAACCGTGATACAAGAAAGGTGCACAACCACCACTATCCGCCAAGAGCACACCTGCTTTGGCCTACGAGCTCTTCTTCTTCCATGGCGTCAACAGGCACACAAGTGATATTATTTGTCGTCGTTGTAAGGGAAGAGGACATTTTTGCAGAGAGTGCCAATCTCAGCGTGTGATGATTGCACCGAGGATGGTGGGTATGAGTCCGCTAGTGACTATGATGAAGAGACTTTGGCTTTTATTACACATGAAGAACACGGTGGAGATGATTCGATCATGAGACGTAATACATGGCTGTCAAGATGCCGACAGTATGAATGTTTAGTTGCTCAACGTGTTTTGAGTGTGCAGGTTACACAAGCTGAGCAAAATCAGAGGCATAACTTGTTCCATACAAAGGGAGTTGTGAAGGAACGTTCTATTTGCGTCATCATAGATGGAGGGAGCTGCAACAACTTGGCTAGCATGGATATGGTGGAGAAGCTTTCTCTCACCACAAGATCACATCTGATATAGGGCGGAACCCTATGTGGACGATCTTTCACGTTTGGAGAGAATCCCTACGAGGAACACGAAGAACGAGCGGAAGAACACGAGGAAATCACGGGGAAAACGAGAGAGAGATCACTTAACCGACAAGAAATCAATCACACAAGCGCTAGATCGATGAACACATAGAGTGGCACAAGATTCAAGAACAATAAAGGTAAAGATACAAGGGTAGCCGTTCTTCTCCGAGAGGAGGTCTTGATGGGTCCACCCTAGGAGGGGGTCTTGAATCCGCTTGGGGGATCTTCTCCGTAGAGGTCCTGATCTTGAAAGGAGAAGTAGCCAAGTGGATGAGCAAAGGCTCTCACACCGAAATATGAGCAAATCCAAAGCTAACCTAGAAAGGTGGGGAAGAAAGAGTATATATAGTCTAGGGGGCGAAGGGGTACAAGGGCTACGGCCCCAAACAAAGTCAACACCAGCGTCGGACGTCCGGAGGTCACCGGTCGTCCGGAGGCTCGATATGGTCC
>JAHIAM010000344.1:0-55902 GCA_021605205.1 Aegilops longissima
GGTGGCTAACATACGCAAATGAGAGCGAGAAGAGAAACAAAGGCGGTCGTCAACTAGTAGTGATCAAGAAGTGATCCTGAACTCCTACCTCGTCGAGACATAACCCGAAACCGTGTTCTCCTCTCGATCAACCCAAAAGAGACACTCACGGTTACACACACGGTTGGTGTATTTTAATTGAGATCAACCGGGTTTTCTACAACGGACATTAACAAATTCCATCTTCCACATAACCCATGGCACGGCTTTGAAAGTTTATACCCTGCAGGGTGTCCCAACTTAGCCCATGATAAGCTCTCGCGATCAGCGAAGGATATTCCTTCTCCCTGGAAGTCCCGATCAGTCTCGGAATCCGGCTACAAGACATTTCGACAAACAATAAAACAAGACCAGCAAAGCCGCCCGATCGCCGACAATCCCGATAGGAGCTGCACATATCTCGTTCTCGAGGCAACACCGGATGAGACATCCCACGAGTAAAACCAAACCTCGAGTAGCCACGAGGGGCCCATGATCTACTGGCTCGGGCCAGCACTTAGAGAAGCACTGGTCCGGGGGCTAAATAAAGATGACCCTTGGGTTAATTACTCCCAAAGGAAATATAGGTGGTGGTGAGGCAAATGGTAAAACCAATGTTGGGCCTTCTTTGGACGAGTCTTATTCAAAGCGAATTGTCAAGGGGTCCCATAAATCACCCGACCGCGTTAGGGGCGCAAAATCCGGGAACATAATACCGATATGACGGAAACTAGAGGCGGCAAGAGTGGAACAAAACACGGGCATAAGGCCGAGCCTTCCACCCTTTACCAAGTATATAGATGCATTAATAATATAAGATATATTGTGATATCCCAACAAGTAAACATGTTCCAACAAGGAACAACATCTCCATGTTCCAACAAGGAACAAACTTCATCTTCACCTGCAACTAACAACGCTATAAGAGGGGCTGAGCAAAGCGGTAACATAGCCAAACAATGGTTTGCTAGGAAGGGTGCAAAAAGGTTAGAGGCTGACATGGCAATTTGGGATGGCTTGATAAACAGGTAATAGGTAGCGCATCATAGAGATAGAACGAAGCAACTAACATAGCAATGATAGTAGTGAGATCCAGGGTAGCGGTCATCTTGCCTGAAATCCTGCAAGGAAGAAGAACGAGTCCATGAAGAAGACGAATGGATGAAGCCGAACCAAGCGTAGACGAACGAATCCTCACGATCGCAACGAAACAGGAACTAACAAGAAGAAGCACACAACATAGTAAAAACACCACACATAAACATGACAAGATGGACAACAAACATGATGCATGACAAATCTATATAAGGCTACTCATGGCAAGAGATGATGCAAACAAGAGCAACACATAAAGACAAGTTTAAATGAGGCCGGGAACAACATATAACAATTCCGGTAAGTCCTCATATGCAAATTTCGAAATTGGTCCAGATCTGATATAACTTTATGTTCAAGTTGTTAAACAGCAAGTTAAGATGGACCATGATGATCTACACGAAATTCTAGTCAAGTTACATATAAAATTCATTAGATTCGGAGCTACGACCTAGAAGATATGAGCAAAACAAGATAAGCATGGCATTGATGCAAAATGCATACAAACATCAAGCAAACACCTCAAAACAAGGATCCAACATGATAATATGAAACTACATGCAAAATCAAGCAAGTTTCATATAGATCACACTCAAAACGGAGCAACGGTTCAACACATACACCCTATACAAGTTATGACAACAAACTGTCCAAAACAGCAAGTTAGCATATTGCAAGCATCAAAACAACATGCTACAGCATCTCAACATAATAACAAAAGGCATGGGCATGATGTACAGGTAAAGCATTACAAAACATGAACACTGAGCTATCTCCATAAATCACTAGAACATGCTCAAAATGACATGGCAAGATTGCAAATAATAACAGTTTCAGACTTTAGCAGAAATAACCTCAGGTTGCAATGTTTAGAGCTATCAAACAGCATGTTACAGGAACTTATCATGGAAAACAAAGGCATGCCATGAATCTACTCAAAGCATATAACAAAAGTCCTTTAGTGACCATGAGCCAAAAAGGATCAGAAAATATGATGGCACCCATGTAAACATGGCAAGTTATATTACAGATTTAAACATGGCAGGAACAACGATAAGTAGGCATGTTGGTGAGCTTGACCCACTCACCACAGAGCAATACATGGCATGGCAAGGCAACCAACAGTAAGAAGACATGGCATAGAATCTATACATGGCAAGAGCAACATCATAGCATGCATGGATCTACTACAACAACCTTGGCAAAATTGAATAACATGTAAACAATCTGCCAGGAACATTTTATAGCAAAAGTAGAGCTCGATTGACTCAAGCTAGACTACTCCATAATTGCAAACAAGGGCATGGATGGATAGAGAAAGACATGTATAACAAAACATCCTTACTGAAGTATCTCAAAATATGCATGGATCTATCTGTAGCATCAAGTTAACATGGCATAAAAATATCAGCAAAACAGGGCTGAAATCAGCAACAACAAGACACCTAGTTTGCATGCTTGTGCTAGTCACCACATAGATCACAAAAATACATGGCATACACCCCTGGAAAGATGGCATGGCATATTACAAAACACATGTAGGACTCAAATTCATAGGGTGCACACATCAATCATGGCAAAAATGACAAAAGTGCATGTTCTGTTAAGAAACAGAAACTAACATCACATAGCACTCTTCCAACAACATTTCGGGCATCAAGATGATCTCAAATGAAATGATGCAATGAGATTAAATGATCTATTCATCGAGACGAACACTTTGACATATTACACGCGCAAAACGGAGCAACGATGACAGAGTTATGATGCAATGAAAATGCAACAAAATATTAGTAGAAGAATGACTTAGAAGAAAAACGGGGGGGAAAAGTCAACCGGGACGAGGTGGTGCGGGACGAGGAGATCCGGACTCGGGCGCCGGCGTTTGGTTGGATGAGCGGGTGGATCTCATCCACCAGGTGGATCCGCCGAGGGACTCAGCGAGACTCGCGAATCGACGCGACGACGAGGCGGAGGGCCGGGCGGCGCGGATCCGGCAACGCGGCGGCGAGTTAGCGAGCCTCGTGGCGGCGCCGACGGCTTCAGAGGCGGGAGCCGCAGGGGAGGCGGCGAGGCGGCGGAGGGGATCTGGCGACGGGCGCTGGGCGCGGGCGGCCCGGTGGCGGCGCGCACTGTCAGCGCGAGGCGGCGGCGGAGGCGGCGTAGACGGCGGCGGGATGCGCGATCGGGCGCGGGCGCATGGCGGCCGCCGGCGGCGGCGCGCACTGTCGGTGCGGGAGGCGGCGATCGGCGGAGGGCACGCGCGCCGGCGTGGGCCGGGCAAGCGGCGGCTCGGCTCGGAGGCCGGAGGCGACAGCGGCCAGCGGGCGGTGGGCGGCGCGCAGGCGCGCTGGACGGCGGCTGGCCCGATCTGGCCCGGCGGGCCGATCCGGGCTCCCTCGAGCGCGGGCGGCGCGCAGAGGAAGACGGCGGCGGGGACACGTGGCAGCGTGCCATAGGCTCTGGCGGCGCGAGTTTCGTCCGGGAAGCGGACATGTCCGCGAGCGAGGGACGATTAGGCTAGGGTTTGGACTGCGCGAAAAATCCGGGGGTGCACACATATTTATAGGTAGAGGGAGCTAGGAGAGTCCAAATGAGGTGCGGTTTTCGGCCACGCGATCGTGATCGAACGACCGAGGGCATGGAGGGGAGTTTGGTGGGTTTTGGGCCAGTTTGGAAGGGGTGTTGGGCTGCAACAAAAGAGGGCTTTGCGGTTACCCGGTTAACCGTTGGAGTATCAAACGACCTCCAAATGGCACGAAACTTGACAAGCGGTCTACGGTGCTATACCAAGGCCGCTTGACAAACCTCGGTCCATTCGAGACTGTTTAACACCCGCACACGAAAAAGAGGTAAAAAGGGGCGCCGGAGACATAGGAGTGCGGATTGCAAAAGCGGACAACGGGAAAAAGCTCGGATGCATGAGGCGAACACGTATGCAAAATGAAATGCACATGATGACATGATATGAAATGCAAATGATGACATGGCAAAGTGCAACACGCAAGCACATGACATGGCAACGACGGCGAATAAGCGAGCGGACACAGGCGATCGGATCCGGGCGTTACAACACTCCTCCACTAACAAGAGATCTCGTCCCGAGATCTTAGGACCGAGATGGAAGGGAAAAAGGATGAGGCGAAACAAGAACTCAAGAGAAAAAGCAAAGAATCGAGAGCACTCGAGAATAAGAGAGGAACGACGAGAATGACGAGAATCAAAAGCTCATGGAATCAGATAGGCTATGAAACAACTCGTTTTAACCGGAGTGGTTATAATGAGAAAAGAAACGAATAAGACTGAAAAGATTCAGGCAGCACACCGACTGAATATGGAAGGAGTTGGAACTGAGTTTGACAAAATGGAACGATATTTGACGAGAGGAACAACACAATGCCTCCGGAAGAATTGAAAGAATTGAATGAAAAGAACTTAGAAGGAAGGATTGAACGGAATTGTTGAGAAAATCAACAACGAAAAGAAATAAGCTTGTTGTGGACTTATGGAAAAAACATCTCAAAATTATGAGGTGAACACCAACCACAAGCGGAAATGATTGAATAGCTGAGAAGAACGAAGGAATCCAAAACTCCACTTTCCAAGAAAATGAAGAATTATTTGCTCTTCAAGACGGGAGAAGAAAAGATACTGGAACTCCTCCAACAAAATCTTGATGAACTCTTGAAGAATGAAATAAATCATGAAGAACCACCATGAAGAACTCCGGTAACAAAAGAATGATGAGGTAGAATGAAGGAATAAAGAATAATATGAGCCTTGCGATGATTTAGATGGAGGTTCCGACGAGATGGTCGAGGAAATTGAACTCCGGAAAAGAAAATATGAAAACACTTGGAACTAGAATTTATTCCTCAAGAACAAACTCCGAAGGAAGGGATTAATCACTTGGATGATAATAAGAATAAGATTTATTGTATGCTTATCCTTCATCAAATTAAATTGATGACCAACAATGGATTTCGGATCTTACTTATTCTTCTTGACAAAAAGGATTGAGAAGGGATAACACAAAACTTGAGAAAATCTTCATGAACCACCGGTAGGATTGGAAAAGAACGAATGAATTAATATGATAATCACAGAAAAAAAATCTTGAACGAACCACCGTTAGAATTCGGAAATGACTGAAGAAAGAGAATGAATCACCGGGAAGAATTAGAAGAACAAATATGCTAGAGGGGATTTAGACACAAGAGAACGGGAAGAACTCGAGCTGAATGCAGAACACTTGAACGAGGCACTGGAAGAATATTCAGACGAACGAAGGGGCACGGATATAGAATAATTGGAGAACGAATTTGAAAACTTGGAACGAAGCAATATTTCGAAAAGATGACCTCCGGATGATCGAGAGGGAAAGCAACACCTGAAATACTCCGGATGGATGAAAAGAATCTCTGACAAACGGAATAATTCAAGAGGATGGCATGAAGCTAGAACCACGAATCTTCGGGAGAACGGACAAGATTTTAAGAGAAACTCTACTTCGGTCTTCAAGGACGACGAGAAACAACCCCAAAATTAATGAGATACTCTGGAAGAAAGAAAAACAGAGAGGTTGAGCCAACAATGAAATGATTTGAAATTGATCTTGGAAAAACACCTGACTGATGAAATTCATTCTTACGCCAAACTTGAAAAGAATTGAGAAATAACTCCGGGGGAATTAGAAGAGTCAGGTAAGATCCTGGGAAAAGACCTGTTGGTTAGGGCCCACTAAAGGAAAGCACCGTTGGAAAGGATTGTTGAACAGATAGATGATGCACCGGAACAATTGAAATATTTGAATGAGGTGACAACCTCGAATTAATTGGAACACCGACAAATCTCCTGAGATATCTTGAGCACTCCGGAAGGATAAACTGGCGAGAGGCAAACGAGTAAAGCGAACACTTCGAAGGAAAAGAATATGATTAACCCGAAAAACTTGAATTGAGTGCATCGGAAAAAGAAAGGGATGAAGAATGACGAACAAGACGAGAATTCACCGGTTGAAATAATTGAGGAAAAACTGAAGAGGCTCTGCACGAATGAAACTGATGCTCGAAAGAGACTCGGGCTCCGGGAAGAAGAGGGTGGGAGGGCGGGAAAACAAAGACAACTTGGAAGGGGAAACCGACGAATAACTTGAAGAGAAAACACCGGTTGAGATCATTGAGGAGAGAGAGCAAAAACTTCGCACGAGTAGGATGGATACTCGATTACGGACTCCGGTTCCGAGAAGAAGAAGGGAGGGCCGGTGGGAAAAAACAAGGACAACTTCGGACAAGGAAAAACAACGACGTCCGAGGAAGAACTGAGGATTGAACTTGCAAAGATGAAGAGGCTCGAGTCGACTTGACGAGAAATGCACCGGACAAAAGAGCAGAGGAACAACGATCGGAAAACCAACTGCGTGATCCTAAAGAAAAATTTGAAGGGGAAGAGGAGTAGTTCAAAACACCTACGTCAAAATTCCTCACCAGAGCGACGAAGGGGCAGAGGAGTACAAAGAATTCCTACTCTCCGATATAACTAGACTCAGAAAACAGTTTTCTTCTAGACTCGACTGCGGCCAAACTACACGATCAATCAAGGGGGCTCCTAGGGTCGGTCGAGGCTCTGATACCAACTTGTCACGCCCAATATGCGACCCTATCCAAAAGGAACTCGAAGGTCCCACCAAGGATAGACCCGCATATTGAGACGCTTTTGCAAGGTGGATATCATTACATCAACATTACATAATAGTGGGGATACACACATAAGGCACTAATGCCACAAGGATACATCAACATCATATACAAGATCAACATCCGACTACGGATGAAACATAAACAGAAACTCAAACAACATCCACCCTGCTAGCCCAGGCTACCGACCTGGAACCTAACCCCTGATCGAAGAAGCAGAAGAAGAACTCCAATACAAGCAAACATCGCTCTCACGTCATGATCATCGCAACCTGTACCTGCAACTGGTGGTGTAGTAATCTGTGAGCCACGAGGACTCAGCAATCCCATTACCATGGGTATCAAGAGTAGCAAAGCTTAAAGGGAAAGGAAGGGGTAGAGTGGTGAGGTTGCAGCAGCGACTAAGCATATATGGTGGCTAACATACATAAATGAGGCGAGAAGAGAAACAAAGGGCGGTCGTCAACTAGTAGTGATCAAGAAGTGATCCTGAACTCCTACCTCGTCGAGACATAACCCGAAACCGTGTTCTTCTCTCGATCAACCCGAAAAGAGACACTCACGGTTACACACACGGTTGGTGTATTTTAATTGAGATCAACTTCGGGTTTTCTACAACCGGACATTAACAAATTCCCATCTGCCACATAACCGCGGGCACGGCTTTCGAAAGTTTATACCCTACAGGGGTGTCCCAACTTAGCCCATGATAAGCTCTCGCGATCAACGAAGGATATTCCTTCTCCCCGGGAAGACCCAATCAGTCTCGGAATCCCGGCTACAAGACATTTCGACAGCAATAAAACAAGACCAGCAAAGCCGCCCGATGCCGACAATCCCGATAGGAGCTGCACATATCTCGTTCTCGAGGGCAACACGGATGAGACATCCTCTGAGTAAAACCAAACCTCGAGTTGCCACGAGGGGCCCATGATCTACTTGGTTGGGCCAGCACTTAGAGAAGCACCGGTCGGGGGGCTAAATAAAGATGACCCTTGGGTTAATTACTCCCAAAGGAAATATAGGTGGTGGTGAGGCAAATGGTAAAACCAATGTTGGGCCTTCTTTGGACGAGTCTTATTCAAAGCGAATTGTCAAGGGGTCCCATAAATCACCCGACAGCGTTAGCGACACAAAATCCGGGAACATAATACCGATATGACGGAAACTAGGGCGGCAAGAGTGGAACAAAACACCAGGCATAAGGCCGAGCCTTCCACCCTTTACCAAGTATATAGATGCATTAATAATATAAGATATATTGTGATATCCCAACAAGTAAACATGTTCCAACAAGGAACAACATCTCCATGTTCAACAAGGAACAAACTTCATCTTCACCTGCAACTAACAACGCTATAAGAGGGCTGAGCAAAGCGGTAACATAGCCAAACAATGGTTTGCTAGGAAGGGTGCAAAAGGTTAGAGGCTGACATGGCAATTTGGGATGGCTTGATAAGCAGGTAATAGGTAGCGCAGCATAGCGATAGAACGAAGCATCTAGCATAGCAATGATAGTAGTGAGATCCAGGGTAGCGGTCATCTTGCCTGAAATCCCATAAGGAAGAAGAACGAGTCCATGAAGAAGGCGAATGGATGAAGCCGAACCAAGCGTGAGCGAGCGAATCCTCACGATCGCATAGCAAACAGGAACTAACAAGAAGAAGCACACAACATAGTAAACACACCACACATGAACATGACAAGATGCACAACAAACATGATGCATGATAAATCTATATGAGGCTACTCATGGCAAGAGATGATGCAAACAAGAGCAACACATAAAGACAAGTTTAAATGAGGCCGGGAACAACATATAACAATTCCGGTAAGTCCTCATATGCAAATTTCGAAATTGGTCCAGATCTGATATAACTTTATGTTCAAGTTGTTAAACAGCAAGTTAAGATGCACCACGATGATCTACACGAAATTCTAGTCAAGTTACATATAAAATTCATTAGATTCGGAGCTACGGCCTAGAAGATATGAGCAAAACAAGATAAGCATGGCATTGATGCAAAATGCATACAAACATCAAGTAAACACCTCAAAACAAGGATCCAACATGATAATATGAAACTACATGCAAAATCAAGCAAGTTTCATATAGAGCACACTCAAAACGGAGACAGCGGTTCAACACATACACCCTATACAAGTTATGACAACAAACTGTCCAAAACAGCAAGTTAGCATATTGCAAGCATCAAAACAACATGCTACAGCATCTCAACATAATAACAAAAGGCATGGGCATGATGTACAGGTAAAGCATTACAAAACATGAACACTGAGCTGTCTCCATAAATCACTAGAACATGCTCAAAATGACATGGCAAGATTGCAAATAATAACAGTTTCAGACTTTAGCAGAAATAACCTCAGGTTGCAATGTTTAGAGCTATCAAACAGCATGTTACAGGAACTTATCATGGAAAACAAAGGCATGCCATGAATCTACTCAAAGCATATAACAAAAGTCCTTTAGTGACCATGAGCCAAAAAGGATCAGAAAATATGATGGCACCCATGTAAACATGGCAAGTTATATTACAGATTTAAACATGGCAGGAACAACGATAAGTAGGCATGTTGGTGAGCTTGAACCACTCACCACAGAGCAATACATGGCATGGCAAGGCAACCAACAGTAAGAAGACATGGCATAGAAGCTATACATGGCAAGAGCAACATCATAGCATGCATGGATCTACTACAACAACCTTGGCAAAATTGAATAACATGTAAACAATCTGCCAGGAACATTTTATAGCAAAAGTAGAGCTCGATTGACTCAAGCTAGACTACTCCATAATTGCAAACAAGGGCATGGATGGATAGAGAAAGACATGTATAACAAAACATCCTTACTGAAGTATCTCAAAATATGCATGGATCTCTCTGTAGCATCAAGTTAACATGGCATAAAAATATCAGCAAAACAGGGCTGAAATCAGCAACAACAAGACACCTAGTTTGCATGCTTGTGCTAGTCACCACATAGATCACAAAAATACATGGCATACACCCTGGAAAGATGGCATGGCATATTACAAAACACATGTAGGACTCAAATTCATAGGGTGCACACATCAATCATGGCAAAATGACAAAAGTGCATGTTACATTAAAAGCAGAAACTAACATCACATAGCACTCTTCCAACAGCATTTCGGACATCAAGATGATCTCAAATGAAAATTATGCAATGAGATGAAATGATCTACTCATCGAGACGAACATTTTGACATATTACACGCGCAAAACGGGGCAACGATGACAGAGTTATGATGCAATGAAAATGCAACAAAATATTAGCAGAAGAATGACTTGGACGAAAAACGGGGGGGAAGTCAACCGGGACGAGGTGGTGCGGGACGAGGAGATCCGGACTCGGGCGCCGGCGTTTGGTTGGATGAGCGGGTGGATCTCATCCACCCGCGGTGGATCCGGCCGGAGGGACTCCGGCGAGACTCCGGCGAACTGACGCGGACGACGAGCAAGGCGGGGCAGGCGGCGCCGGATCCGGCAGCCGGCCCGGCGGGGTTGCGAGCCTCGGCGGCGGCGACTGGCGAGCTTCAGCGGGAGCCGACAGGAGGCGGGCGAGCAGCGGCGGGATGCGGCGATCGGGCGCGGGCGGCGCGGTTGGCCGGGCGGTTGCGCACCCGTCCGGGCCTGGAGGCGGCGGGCGAGGCGGCGAGACGGCGGGATCTGGCGATCGGATCTGGGCGGCAGCGTGCGTGGCGGCCGGCGGGCGCGCGCACTGCCGTCCGGCGGGAGGCGGCGGCGGAGGCGGCGATCAGGCGGAGGGGCACGCGCGGCGTGGCACGCGCAGGCGGCGGCTCCGATCGCGGAGGCGGACGACCGCTTGGCGAGGCGGCAGGCGGCGCGTGGGCAGCGCTGAGAAGGCGGCGGGCCGATCTGGCCCGGGCGGGCCGATCCGAGACTCCCTCGGGGCGGTGGCGTGAGAGGAGGACGGCGGCGGGGACACGTGGCAGCGTGCCATAGGCTGCGGGCGGCGGCGCAGTTTCGTCCGGGAGGAAATGGACATGTCCGGCGAGCGCGGGGACGATTAGGCTAGGGTTTGGACTGCGCGAAAAATCCGGGGGTGCACACATATTTATAGGTAGAGGGAGCTAGGAGAGTCCAAATGAGGTGCGGTTTTCGGCCACGCGATCGTGATCGAACGAACGAGAGCATGGAGGGGAGTTTGGTGGGTTTTGGGCCAATTTGGAAGGGGTGTTGGGCTGCAACAAAAGAGGGCTTTGCGGTTACCCGGTTAACCGTTGGAGTATCAAACGACCTCCAAATGGCACGAAACTTGACAGGCGGTCTACCGATGCTATACCAAGGCCGCTTGACAAACCTCGGTCCATTCCGAGACCGTTTAACACCAGCACACGAAAAGAGGTAAAAGGGGGCGCCGGGAGACATAGGAGTGCCGGATTGCAAAACGGACAACGGGGAAAAAGCTCGGATGCATGAGACGAACACGTATGCAAAATGAAATGCACATGATGACATGATATGAAATGCAAATGATGACATGGCAAAGTGCAACACGCAAGCACATGACATGGCAACGACGGCGAATAACTAACGGACACCTGGCGCATCGGATCCGGGGCGTTACAAGATACTTCCTCTAGTAGTAACAATAATAATGTCAAATCCAATGTTGTTGCTTCTAGTAGTTCTCTTGATTCCACTAATGATTCTCTTAGCCAAGTTACACTTGAGCAAGAAAATAGTTTATTGAAGGGAATTATAGAGAAAGGTGTTTACAAGAGCCTTGCCGGGAGTAAGCAATTCGACGAAATTGTACGCAAGCAAGGAAGGCACCGGAAGAATCAAGGTGTTGGTTTTGAACGAAAGTTCAATGCCAATGGAGTTGAGTGGGAAGAAGATCAATACCCCAAGACAAAGTTTGTTCCTCAACAAGAGAAGTATGATCCTACTTCCTTCAAGGGGACACAAGCTCAAGATGATCTTCCACCACAAGACCACAAGAACAAAGGAAAGGACAAGCTTCAAGAAGAGATTAATGCATTTGAAGAAGCACCTAAAGCCTCGTTCAAGTGGGTCCCCAAGACTACGTCAAGTTCTACTTCATCAAGTACAACAACAACTCCAAGGATTCCCATCAAAATGATGTGGATCTCGAAGAAGAAGAACTAGAGAGTTCTTGAGGGTGACTCCGCCAACATTCTTCACTCATATCATTTTGGCAAGAACAAGTGCAATCAACTTTCACATCTTGCACTAGTTCAAGGAGGAAAAGTGTAAGTGCATCTAGTGCCCCTTAGTGATTTTGGTGTATTGAAGACTTATAGGTAAAGGGACTAATGTGTTTATGAGTGTACACAGGTCTATAAGTCTATGAGGAGTTTGATATTTACAGAGAAATTCGACCCCTAAAGATGAAGTTCTTCGACTGAAGACTTTGATATTCTGAAGACTTTCTGAAGACTTTGAAAGTGAAGAAATTGGTGTGACCTTGTAGACTTGGTATTCATTTGAGGAACATGAAGCGTGAAGACTTTTGTTTTCGTAGTTTCGTTTTCTCTTTCTTGAGTCATAGGAAACACCGTCTTTGTTAAAGGGGTCGAGGAAATACTAAGGAAAAATTTCCATGTGATGCTCAACTCAAAATCCTACACCTACCAATCCCTTGAGTGAAGCCTTTGGAAATCTCATACAGCTCAGTCAATTTCTTGATGTGAGAGGCGAAGTTCTTCAGTGTTGAGGAATTTGTTCGACCGAGGAGTTAGGAATTCGCCAATGCGGATTGCCTATGTGGTGAGAACATGATATACGAGGAATTTGAGAGTAAAATTTCGACCGTTCTTTGTCTTGCGCATGACTGTCCCAAAATATCTTATCCACCTAATGGTCATATCATTGAAGGGCATTTATGTCTTATCATGTCGGGCTGCTCCCTAGGCTATAAATAGGCGCCCCTACAACCACTAGCTGGTTGGCTGCTCCGAGAGAACTTGACACTTGTCATTCGAGAGCAACCCATCCTCTGAGGAATTTGAGCGAAAATCATCGAGTGAGGAAAAACCCAAAAATCAAAACCCTACAAACCCAAAGTGATTGAGCATCATTGAAGAGATTGATCCTCGTGGATCCGACGCTTGTTACCTTTGAAGACTGTGCTTCTTCCAGACGGTTAGGCGTCATGGTCTAGAGCATCCAAGAGGAATTTGTGGATCGCCGAGTGACCAAGTCTGTGAAGGTTTGGAAGTCGCCTGAAGACTTACCGAGAGTGATTGGACGAGGTCTGTGTGACCTTAGTTCAAGGAGAATCGGTGAGGACTTGGTGTCTGAGCTGCGTGCTTTCGATGATCGGGTGTCCGGACTGTGTGTCCTCGAGTTTAAATACTCAGCCGCTCCAACCAGACGTACAACTGAGACAACAGTTGGAACTGGTCTACCAAATCATTGTATTCACCAACCTAACTGGTCTATTTCCTCAATTCTTTCATTTCCACATTACTGTGTTGAGTGTTCGTTCATATCTGTGTTTGAAGATTTTGACTGAAGACTTTCTCAATTTCCTCAGTTCAATTCTTCAGTCTGTTTGTCTTCATCTTGTGCTATCATGTGTTTACGCTTTACGTACTCTTTGATTGTCTTCATTTCATCATGATGACCATGCCGCATTCTCTTATGCTTACTTCGAGTACTTATTCGCTGCAAGTAGTTCTTCACTTAGGAATTTCCTCACCGCAAATTCCTCATTGAAGAATTCATAAAATCGCCTATTCACCCCCCTCTAGTCGATATAACGACTTTCAATTGGTATCGAGCAAGGTACTCCTTGTTCTATGTGATTTTGGTTTAACCACCGAGTTTTAGTTATGTCGACCGCAGGTATGAAGAAAGTGACAAGCCCTATCTTTGACGGTCATGATTATCCCAAGTGGAAGGCCATGATGAGAAGCGCCTCATGACAATGGATAGCGAGCTGTGGACCGTCACTTGAAATTGGTCTTCTTGATCTATGCAAGGCGGTGAACGCAGATGATATTCGCAAGTACACTCGACTTGACATCATGGTGAAGGATATCATCATTCCTGCCTATCTAGAGATGAATTCAATCGCATTATGCATCTTTGCAATGCGATGCTTATCTGGGACCGAATCTCCGACGTCTATGAAGGTCATCGAACCTGTCATGATCCTTGGTTTGAGGACTTCAAGGAATCTCTCAAATCGATGACTTTCGAACCAGAATCATCATCTTCCGCATCATGTCTCATGGCAATGGGTGACAAGGTAACGAATGTTCCTCATCCGAGTTTAGTGGCGATGATTACGGCGATGATGGATCGATGATGATATTGAACCTTGCTGTACCAAGCTTGTTTGTATTGCCACCAAACAACAACATGCCTTGGAAAAGGTTCAAAATATGTTAGGTAAAAGTGATGATATGTTGGGTGAAGAAATGGATCGCACTAAAGCCCATTGAAAATCTTCGAGACTTGGTCTAGGTTTGACACCTTCAAGGTCATCATAACACTCTCTTGTCGATCATGAGAAACTTTCTTATGAATTTCTTCAAAGAAAGCAAGATCTTGAGAAGCTAAGAGTGAGTTATGAAGATCTTGAAAGAGCGCGATTCATTACTTGCTCAACAAATCAGCGCTTCTCGTGAAGAATTTGTTCCTCCATGCTTAAAGTGCATTGAGCGTGAATCGCTAATTCTTCACCTGAATGTTCAAATGCTTCAACTGTTACAAATTCTTCACCTGCCTCTTCTATCACTAATTCCTCATCTGAGAACATTGCTAGTATCACTGACGATGCAGGCCTGAAGGAATTGTACATGACAGGCATGTACAAAAGCCTCAAAAGGCATCAGACTCTTTGTGATGTGCTTAAAAAGCAGATTCTCAACAAGAACCCTAGGAAAGAGGGTATTGCCTTTGAGAGGAAACTCAATGCTGATGGAACATATTGGAAGCCTGATCAGTACCCCAAAACCTCATGGGTTGCTGCAAAGGGACCTCCAGTTGATCCATCTAACTTATCTGGCTTTACATGTGAATCTCCTCATTCTTCTGATGAGTCATTTGACTCCAACTATAAACTGTTCAAAAATCAGAATGGTGAAGTATTTGCTAGATATGTTGGCACTAACTGCAGGAACGGTTCCCCTATGAAGAAAATCTGGGTTCCCAAGAAGTTCCTTGAAGTATTTAGGTGAATGTCCTCATGACACCACCTGTGAAGAATAGGAACCCCAGATCAAACTCTTCATATGGACCAAATTCTTCATATGGATCCAAGTCCTCATACGGACCAAATTCCTCACATGGATCAAAGTCCTCATATGATTACCATCGTGCTAACAACTCATTTCGAGGTAGAGCTAAGGGCTATGAATATGTGCATTATTCTTCAAACCAATATGTTCATAAGTCCTCGAAGAATTTCTCTGCTTATTCATATGCTTACCCTAATCTCTCTTATGTGAAACAAAATGGATTGGCCTCTATGCCACCATTCTCATATGGAGCTCGCAGAGTGATGAACTCTTTGCCACCCCTTCAGATGTGGGTGGTGAAGAAAACGAACTAATCTCTTCTGCAGGGTCAGGTCTCGAGACGTGCCGTAACGTCTGATGAATTTTCTGGGGACCTGACAAAATTTCCTGAAAGGACACAGGCTAATCATGAAGAAATGAACTTTCATTTCACACGTCCTCATACTGCTTATCTGTTATACTGCCTGATAAAATTCATCCGATGAAATTGATATCATATTCTTCACTGATGAAGCATATGAGATCGTAAGTTGCACTAATTCATCTGCAGGATGATCAACCCAAAGCCAATGAGTGGGTCCTCGATAGTGGATGTACAAATCACATGACTGGTGACAGGAATCTATTGATGGATGCTCCCTTATCACCGTCACATCTGAAGCATATCATCTTTGCTGACAAAGGCAAAATTCAGGCATTGGGTCTTGGTAAGGTTGCGATCTCTAAGGACATACACATGGACAAAGTCATGCTTGTTGAGTCCTTAGGATACAACCTCATGTCGATCTCAATGCTTTGTGATCTTGATATGGTTGTTGTCTTTGGCAAATATCGTTGTGTTGTGATCATGGAAGTGACAATTCCAAAGTCTTGAAGGCTTTAGGAGAGGAGACTTGTATATTGTTGATTTCTCTGAGGACCACAACCAGCCGTGTGTCTACTTGCAAAAGCTTGAAGGCTGGCTATGGCATCGACGACTTAGTCACGCATGGGCATGAGGAATTTACTGCACGCTTGCGAAGAAGAAGCATGTCATTGGCATTGAGAATGTCAAATTCCTCAAGGATCACTTGTGTGGAGCATGTGAAGCTGGAAAAATGACCAAGGCCAAGCATCCAGCAAAGACTATCATGACCACTACTCATCCTTTCGAATTGCTTCACATGGACCTCTTTGGTCCTAATCATTACTCAGCAATCAGTAATGATGCATCTCTATATGGCTTTGTTATTGTTGATGATTACTCTCGTTACACATGGGTACACATTGTTACTTACAAACATGAAGTGCAGGAAGTCTTCAAACGATTTTCCTCGAGGGCTTCAACCAACTTTGGTGTGAAGATCAGGCACATCAGGAGTGACAATGGAACTGAGTTCAAGAATTTCCGGTCTTGATGACTATCTTGATGAACTTGGTATTAATCATGAGTTATCTGCTCCCTATACTCCTCAGCAAAATGGCGTCGTGGAGCGCAAGAACAGAACTCTTCTTGAGATGGCTTGCACTATGCTTGATGAATACAAAACGCCTCATCGTTTTTGGATTGATGCAATTGATACCGCGTGCCACATCATCAATAGAGTATATCTTCACAAATTCTTCAAGAAGACTGCCTATGAACTCCTCGCTGACAAGAAACCCAATGTGAGTTATTTCAAAGTCTTCGGTGCTAAATGCTGGATTAGAGATCCTCATCACAATGCTAAATTTGCACCGAAAGCACATGAAGGTTTTATGCTTGGTTATGGAAAGGACTCGCACACCTACAGAGTCTTAAACATCGCTCTTCACAAGATTGTTGGAACTGTAGATGTGCGGTTCGATGAAACTAATGGCTCGCAAAGAGAGCACCTACCATCTGTGATAGATGAACCAGCACCAGTGGAATCTATCAAGTTCAAGGCTCTTGAGGATGTAATTCCCTCTTGAAGAATCTCTTTGAAGAATTCATTCCGAACCTGAAGAAACGTCGGTGATGCACTGAAGATAATCTTGAAGAAAATGGTTTGAAGAAAATGCTGATCAAATTCCTCGACGACAACCAGCTCATCCTCGCGTTGCAAAAGAAGTGCAAGTTGACAAGATCATCAATGGCATTGAAGCACCAGGTCCTCTCACACGCTCAAAAGCTTCACATTTATCTAACTTTTGTGGGCACTATGCTTTTGTCTCTATTACAGAGCCCACTAAGGTAGATGAAGCATTTCTGGAGCCTGAGTGGATTGAGTCAATGCAAGAATAATTACATCAGTTCAAGCTCAACAATGTCTGGGAACTGGTCAAACGTCCAGATCCTCGCAAGCATAATATCATTGGCACAAAGTGGAGCTACCGCAACAAGTAAGATGAAAATGGCCTTGTGGTGAGGAATAAGGCACGACTTGTAGCTCATGGCTACACACAGGTTGAAGGAATTGATTTCGATGAAACTTTTGCACCTGTTGCTAGACTTGAGGCTATTAGCATATTACTTGCTTATGCTAACCATCATAATATCACTTTATATCAAATGGATGTGAAAAGTGCATTCCTCAATGGTAAGCTTGAGGAAGAAGTATATGTTGCTCAACCCCAGGTTTGAAGATCAAAGAATCCGACAAAGTCTTGAGACTCAACAAGGCCCTCTATGGCCTCAAAGCAGGCCCACGGGCATGGTATGATACATTGAAGGAATTCTTCGTGAAGAATGGCTTCACACCGGTTCACTCGACCCTACTCTCTTTACTAAATCTTATGATGGTGAACTGTTTGTGTGCCAAATATATGTTGATGATATTATCTTGGGCTGTCTTGACCAGCGTTATAGTGATGAATTTGCCTATATGATGAGTGAAGAATATCAAATGTCTATGATGGGAGAATTGAAATTCTTCTTAGGTCTTCAAATTAAATCAACAACACAATGGCATATTCATATCTCGGAGAAATACCTCAAAGATGTTACGAAGAAATTGGCATGCAAGATTGCAAAGCGTCAAAATTCCTATGCCCACAAATGGCCATCTATGCATTGATGAAAATGGTATTGACTTGATCACAAGGTATACCGCTCCATGATTGGTTCTCTATTGTACTTATGTGCATCTAGGCCAGATATAATGCTTAGTGTTTGCATGTGTGCCCGATTTCAAGCTACACGAAGGAATCACACCATAAGGCTGTGAAGCATATTCTTGATATCTAGCTCACACACCAACACTAGGATTATGGTACCCCAAGGGCTCTACGTTTGATCTCATTGGATATTTGACTCGACTATCTTTGGTGATCGTGTGGACCGCAAGTCAACATCTGGTACTTGTCATTTCCTCGGACGATCTTTGGTGCGTTGGTCCTCGAAGAAAGCAGAACTGCGTATCCTTCATCTGCGGAAGCTGAGTACATTCTGCTGGCTCTTGTTGTGCTCAATTGCTGTGGATGAAGCAAACTCTCAAGGACTACGGCGTCAACGTGAAGAATGTGCCTCTCTACTGTGACAATTGGAGTGCCATCAAGATTGCTCACAACCCAGTTCAGCACTCGAAGACAAAGCACATTTAGATTCGTCATAATTTTCTTCATGATCATGTGTTGAAGGGCGACATCTCCATCGAGCATGTGAAAACTGAAGAAGAGCTAGCCGATATCTTCACAAAGCCCTTGGATGAGAAGAGATTTAGCAAGTTGCGGTGTGAGCTAAATATCTTAGATTCTTCGAATGTTCTTTGAAAAGGACACACATCCTGACACTTATGCAAAATTGATGACTTAGATGTGCAACACATGAAGAAAAGTTTTTCTTCAATCAATGAAGAATAACACTCTAAGTGTGAAGAAATTAATGAAGAATTTGATTCTCATAACCCTACGACAATTGTAAGCGGTGTCTGAAATCATCATTCTTATACGGTGGGACACGCCACCACCAAAATTGAAAATCTTCAATTTGAGTTTTTCCTCGATTTTGAAATTCTTGATTTTTCAAATTCTTCAACTTTGCAAAATCTTCCTTTATTTCGTTGTCTTTCTTCATTGACTATATATATACATATATATATATATATATATATATATATATATATATATATATATATATATATAT
Organism: Aegilops longissima; assembly: GCA_021605205.1. Classification (NCBI taxonomy): domain Eukaryota; kingdom Viridiplantae; phylum Streptophyta; class Magnoliopsida; order Poales; family Poaceae; genus Aegilops; species Aegilops longissima. Next base: position 19,179 of record JAHIAM010000344.1, read on the forward strand.
ATATATATATATATATATATATATATATGGGTTTATGTCCTCTCTGACATTCACTTATGGCTATTTCTTCAAGTTGCTTTTTACGCTAAGTGAATGTGATGGGACCCTTCCCCTCTATGCTATACTCAACCCAAGCTATTCACAAATTCTTCATGTGCGTTCTATTTGAAACTCGTTCAAAATCTTCTTTGTGTCCTTGTCATTTGAAGAAATTGCGAGCGGAACTTTTAACTTATCTTATCCAAATTTTCGGCTTTGCCACTCAAACCGTTCCGCATCCACGATAAACTTATCTATTCACCCACGATCTAACACAATCTCCACTTTTGATGCGTGGGTGACACATGTCAGCGAATGAGAAGGGCGAGGGCACGTTAGTCCAAAATCTTGGTGACGGTTTTTCACCGTGGCTATATATACCCTCTCCCTTCCTCACTTCCTTTACTCCGCTCGACCCTCTCTCTCTCTCGCTCGAGCTTCTCAAACCCTAAGCGCCACCGCTACTCCATCGTCACGGTGAGGAAGAGCTTCACTACCTCGACCTAAATCGTCGCCGTCATTACTCGCGCCGACCATGGAAATCTTCACTCCGCCGCCGTAGCTGCCTTCCTCTGCCGAGTTAGGCGTGGGAGATCTGGAATCGCGAACTTCTAATCTACACTTCTCGGTTCATCGTGTTCTTGATTCGGGTAATTAAAAGTTACTTTTATTACTCGCTTTGATTCTGAAACCTTCCTGAAAATCTTCAAAGGTGTTTATTCTTCAAATCTTCACACATATGAACACCTCAAACAAAATATGCTCTTGATTCGTTTCTCTAAGAAATGATTTTTCTTCAAGATTCCTCAATTGTGTAGATCCTCGATCTATACAACTCTGGAACCTAAGACAAAGACCGCTTAGTGAAATTCTTCAAGGCTCATCTGGTCCAATTTCTCAAACTAGTTCTTTTTGAAAAACCTTCTGAGAATGCATATGACCTCTCCAAATTCCTCGCAACTATACTCTGTTCACAGGTACTCATGTCCGCTGCTGAATCACTAGGTTCTCATCAACTTAACTCATTTGCGGCGTTCCTCGAAGAAAAGATGCATACTTCTTCAGAGAATTCGATTGTTCAAATTCCTCAGCTGAAGAATATGGCAGAAGGAAAGAAGCCACGAGAAAGGAGGAAAGAGGCTGAGGTCATGACTGCTTTGAGATACTGAGGACATATCTGCTGACTATTGCACACTGATGAAGCCAAGTTTGGCAAGGAAAACAAAAATCAGCGCAAGGTGCGCATTGAGAGGATTGAAAGGAGATGGGCAAGGGAATGGAGGAGTACATATATGTTACTCCAAAGTACATGAAGAAATTCTGCTGAATCCTCCATGCCCAAGAGCTCCATTGGCACTGGCCAAGAAGCTGACCCCATCATCATCAAGCGTGGTGAGGACTTTCCTGAAGAATGGGCCAAGCGCCAAGCCAAGTTGGCGAGACAAGCCAAAGAAGCAGTGAGGAAATTCAATGAAGACTCTACTACTGCTGCTGCAACTGAGGCCCCTGTTCAGCCAAGAAAATCAATGGCAAAGAAGCCAGCGCACAAGCCAAGTGCTTCACCAATAGTGCCCTCACGGCCAAAATCCTCAGCAATGCCCTCATGGCCAGAATCTTCAATGCCCTCACGGCCAGTCCCTCATGCTGCTCCTACTCCTCCCAAATCCTCAGCTCCTACAAAGTCCTCAGCAGCTCCTCCAAAGTCCTCAGCACCTGTGCATCTGGCCACGTGCCAAAGGACTGCAGGCATCTCTATTGCCTCTGGTGTCTCAGCAAATTCCTAAGCTGCACCAAATTCTTCATCAGGCCCCACTCTGCTGAAGACAAAGGCAACTGCTGGATGAGGTCCTCGGCCAAGTCCGAAGAAGAAACAGGTTGCCTTCCAAGTGCCATCTGACGATGAAGCTGATGATGATGAACTTGCGAAATCATCGAGAGGACAAGAAAAGGGCCGCTAGAGCCAAAGGCACACAATGCCCTTGCTTTTGGATCTAAGATGATCCTCGATTTACATGATCTACGGCACAAGGACCCAAACACCCCTATGCCTGATTTTCATCGACACCTAGACAAAGTCACATCTTGACCCATTTCATCGCTGAAGAAATGGAAATTTGAAAAGGCAGACAGATCAAGAAGGCTCGATTCAGGAAGAGAAGTTCTGAGGAAAGCGTTATCGAGAATAAAAGCGAGAACTCCTCAAGATCCAGACTGAAATCAAACCCTCGGCAAAGACTTAGATGCTTATTATGCTGATTGGCAAGGAGCCAAAGTCAGATTTATCAATCTGACGAAGAAGTTCACAAATGTTGCAGCCCCAGCGCAACAAGAAATTCCTCGGTGGAGCCCTGCTCAACCTTTGAAGAACATGCCAACACGCTAATGATTTTCAGCCTGCTGAAGACAATGCTAGTTCTAGGCTGATGACTCCATTCCAGCCATTGAAGAAATTGCCAAGGCATCCACTAGTGGTGCGCTGAAAAGCCCGAAGAAGTCGAGGCAAGCTGCATCGATTCTTTGAGAAATTCAACGATTCCTCGGCTCCTCCCGCGCCTACACCAACTCCAATCCTTCCATCTACATCGATGTGAAGAAGACCAAGGCTGCGAGAGCGAGCTGCGGTGAAGAAAAGGAAAGCATCAGCTGCTTCAAATTCTTCACCCGAAGAAAATGAAGTCTATGACAAGCTCTTTTGAAAATCAATCGATGTTGTTCCAATTTCCTCCATTCCATCAAAGGACCTTGTTCCTTTTGATGAAAGTATGAGATCCCAAGCGGATCGATGAAGAAAATCATTCTGCTGCTTCGTCGAGAGCAGATTGATGAAGAAATTGAAGTGGATGCAATCCCTTCAACACCAATCATTCCTCGCCTATGCCTCGGTTCATAGCTGAAGAGGCTGGTGTTGAGAAATTGAAGGCGAAGCGTGGATATTGGATGCACCACGCTGTGATGAGCGATGACTTTTGGGAAAGTCGACATCCCAATTCTCCACTCTTCACCCCAATCAACAGATTCCTCGGTCCCTGCTCCAACAGTTCAAATGGGCTCTGAAGAAACTCATCCCAACTCATCCGTGCATGAAGAAATACCAGCCACTAGTGCTGAAGAACCTGCTGTTGCTGATCCAATGAACACGCAGACTGCATATGAAGAGGAACCAGAAATTCCTCAGCCTGAAGAACCTGAGATTGCGATTCCTGAGGTCGTGATGCAACTCACTGACACTCCACTACTAAAGCCAAAGAATCCATTCTCAACGAAGAAAAAGTTCAAGGCTGAAGATTTCTTCGACGAGCATGTATTCTTCACTGACTACAACCCATATGACTCTTCTCGCATAAGGAAGAGGCGTTTCTGGACTGCTAGTCAAGCCAATTTCTATTCCTCTGTGCTATTCAACAAAGACAAAGTCTTCGATCATGCACATATTCCTCATGTGGACATGGAATCTCTGCCGGGCTTGAGCGGTCCTCGGTGTTCTTCATGATGCGAGATTGCTGAATTTCTGCTGACATACGTGATTGGAATGAAGAACTCATTCTTCAATTCTATCTGACGCTGCACATCACGGAGATTACGAAGATGTGAACTCATGGGTATTGGATTGGATGTCGAAAATACTCACTACAAGGCACCGACAGCGGAATTGCCGTGCCCTCCCTCGATCCTCCCTTGATGGTGCTCGTTGCATCTACAATGAACTGAGCTTTCAAATCATTACATGCAAGTCTTGATGAAGCCTTTGAAGCGGGGCAGGCACCTCGAACCAAATTCTTCGTCAAGGAATTCTGTATGTGCCTCGGACTGTCTATCGCATTACAGCGAAGACAATGAGTCCTATCAAAGGCCACGACTCAAATGATGAAGAAGTCGTTGGCATCATGAAGAATATGCTTTTCAATATCATTCATGGTGTTCCGTCAACTTCCATGATTTCTTCATGAGGACTCGGCAAACATTGCTATGTCACCTTTTGAGCTGAAGCCTTATGCACCATGGATTATGAGGTTCATCAGGACAAGGTCTTCACTCAATTACAAGGCTGATACTCTGAATCATTACAGCTACTTGCCTCCAATTGAAGTCCTCAAGCGGACATTTTCCTCGGTGATGACAAAGGCAAGGCAAGCTGCTGTGATAGATGAAGGCATTCGTCCATTGGATGGTCAATTTCGCAAAGCTGCATCCTACTCCACCAATGATGACTCGCCACACATGACTCTGCCGCCAATACCTCAGCCAAGCAAAATCCTCAAGCCCACGGCACTCGGGGTGATGGTGATCGTGAGTTACTCCTCGGTCTTCATCGGAAGGTTGATCGCAATCATAAATGGGTCAGCGTCGGTATGGTTCAATCCTTCACAACATGACCTCAACACACAATGCGGTGAAGAAAACCAATACTACCTCCATGAAACCTTCAACCGCACTGGGTTGTTCTTTTTAATGTCTGTTGTGAAGAACTGAAGACAATGGGTCTCAAGGAAGAATTTGATTGGTGCATACCTCCACCAGAAGAAATTGAAGAAGGTCAAGGTTCCTTCCTTGGTAGCCAGCTCCCATTCTTCATCACGACAACGATGAAAATGAATACTTGGGCGACAACTGCGGCAGGCCCTACTCGACAACCGACCCGACAAAGTGGCGCTCCTTCATCAACTTGAAATTCTTGAGGCGTTAGTCCTCGGTTCGATCCTTTTGGTCATTCGATGACAAGGGGAGAAATTTGAGTTAGTCTTCAAGCGGGTCTATTTTAAGCCTATATGCAACGTTTTTTTGCTAAGTTACAACTCTCACTCTTACGAAACTTTATTGGATCGAGTTGTAATCTTAAACCCGATGGTGCTCGATACTTTTGATGTGTTCCTCTGCATGCTTATTCCTCATTATATGTTAATACACATGCTTGAACTACATCGATCACCATATTTCATGCATTTCAAATTCTTCATATTATATGTCAAATCGTGTATGAATTACAAGATATGGGGAGATCTCCATGATTCAACTCTTCAAATGTGCAATGCCTCAAAAGCAAAATTCCTCACTATGCACATCTTGTGGGGAGTTCTTCTATATCTTGCAATCAAATTCCTCAATATCAGTATTTACACTTCATATGTTTATCCCGTTGAAAACTTAACCTATATTGTCATCAATCACCAAAAGGGGAGATTGTAAGTGCATCTAGTGCCCTTAGTGATTTTGGTGTATTGAAGACTTATAGGTTAAGGGACTAATGTGTTTATGAGTGTACATAGGTCTATAATTCTATGAGGAGTTTGATATTTCTGAGAAAATCGACCCTAAAATGAAGTTCTTGTTGAAGACTTTGATATTCGAAGACTTTAGAAGACTTTGAAAGTGAAGAAATTGGTGTGACCTTGAAGATTTGGTATTCATTTGAGGAACATGAAGCGTGAAGACTTTTGTTTTCGTAGTTTCGTTTTCTCTTTCTTGAGTCATAGGAAACATTGTCTTTGTTAAAGGGGTCAAGGAAATACTAAGGAAAAATTTCCATGTGATGCTCAACTCAAAATCCTACACCTACCAATCCCTTGAGTGAAGCCTTTGGAAATCTCATACAGCTCAGTCAATTTCTTGATGTGAGAGGCGAAGTTCTTACAGTGTTGAGAATTTATTCTGACCGAGAAAAGTTAAGAATTCGCCATGCGGATTGCCTACGATGAGGAACATGATAGCCCGGAGGAATTTGAGAGTCAAATTTCCGGACGTTCTTTGTCTTCTTGGCATGTTGTCCCAAAATATCCTATCCACCTAACGGTCATATCATTGAAGGGCATTTATGTCATATCATGTCGGGATGCTCCCTAGGCTATAAATAGCCGCCCCTATAACCACTAGCTGGTTGGCTGCTCGAGAGAACTTGACACTTGTCATTTGAGAGCAACCCATCCTCAGGGACTTTGGCGAAAATCATCGAGTGAGGAAAACCCAAAACCAAACCCTACAAACCCAAAGTGATTGAGCATCTTGAAGAGATTGATCCTGCGTGGATCCGGCGCTTGTTACCTTTGAAGGCTGTGCTTCTTCCAGACGGTTAGGCGTCATGGTCTAGAGCATCCAAGAGGAATTGTGGATCGCCGAGTGACCAAGTCTGTGAAGGTTTGGAAGTCGCTGAAGACTTACCAGAGTGATTGGTCGAGTCTGTGTGACCTTAGTTCAAGGAGAATCTGGTGAGGACTTGGTGTCTGAGCTGCGTGCTTTCAGTGTTGGGTGTCCGGGACTGTGTGTCCTCGAGTTTAAATACTCAGCCGCTCCAACGGACGTACAACCGAGACAGCAGTTGGAACTGGTCTACCAAATCATTGTCTTCACCAACCTAACTGGTTCTATTTCCTCAACTCTTTCATTTCCTCATTCTTGTGTTGAGTGTTCGTTCATATATGTGTTTGAAGACTTTGTTGAAGACTTTCTCAATTTCTTCAGTTCAATTCTTGATCTATTTGTCTTCATCTTGTGCTATCCGTGTTTACGCTTTTTGTACTCTTTGATTGTCTTCATTTCATCATGATGACCATGCCCGCATTCTCTTATGCTTACTTACGAGTACTTATTCGCTGCAAGTAGTTCTTCACTTAGGAATTTCCTCACCGGCAAATTCCTCGTTGAAGAATTCATAAAAATCGCCTATTCACCCCCCTATAGTCGATATAACGCACTTTCAAAAAGAACTTCAGATTCAGTGGATGAAGATTACAAAGTTGAGGAAGATGAGGCTACTTCCAAGAAAGTGGTGCTCAAGAAGAAATATGGCTCAGCAAAGAATACAAAGCCAGGCATGAAGACCAAAAGGCCTGCAGGAAGACAACCAATTTCCAAAGCCAGAGTGTCTACACAAGCTTCTTTGGAAACCCAACCCAAAGAACCAATTTTGCTGCGAAGGGAAGAAAAGAAAGGAAAGGGAAGAAGACCATGGCGAGTTGTTGGTCAACCTTCCATGATGGAAGAGGAAGAGCTTCTTGCACCAGCTCCAAAGGCACCAAAGCTTATGGGTGATGCTATTAGATCAAGGGCTGCCACATCCAAGCCCAAGGAAGCACCCAAAGCTGCCTCCAAGGCCAAGTCTGTTCCAAAGAGGAATACCAGGAGTATTCAGTCTTTGAGAAGAACAAGGCCCCAGTGCCTGAGGATGCTGATGAGGAAGATGAAGAAGGACAAGTTCTGAGGAAGCTCAAGCCCAAGATACCAGACCACAATGATGCCCATCCTGTGGCTGAGGACATGAGAATCAGGAAGGATTCAGGGCTGAGACTGTGGAGAATGGAAGATCCATATGCTTCAAGAAGAAGAAATGTTGTTGACTACAGGTTCCACACAAAGGAACAGCAGGACTTCTATGAAACAATTCTGTTGGACAAGAAGCCCATAGTCGTGACATGAGGTGGGTTGTTGGAAATTCATCAAGGAAAATGAACAGCACTATCACGGAGTGCAAGACAGCTTTATTGCTTGTGGAGTTGCAGATTTTGTTGGATGAAGTTCACCAAGCTGGAATGATGAGCTTATCATGCAGTTCTACTCCACTGACACACTTTTACCCAGATGGAAGAATAGTTTGGATGTGCGAAGGTACAAGGTACCAGTCCACTATTGAAGAATGGGCAAGTCTGATCAATGGCCCCAAGGAGAATGAGGATGACCTAGACATTTATGCAAAGAAGAAGATGGGTCACAATTCAATGGCTCACATGTACAAGGAAATTCTAGACAAGGCATTAGAGACTCACAAGTTTGGATCAGTTCACTTTCTGCTGTCAGGGTTGCCAACCATAAATTGGATTCTGAGGCACACTTTGTTGCCCAAGTCCAGTGACCACAACATGATGGAGGGCATGCCATCAACATGTTGCATGTGTTTGATGTGCCACAGAAGTTCAAAGTCATGAGCACGATCATTAAAACAATCAAGAGGACTGCAGCGGATCGAGAAGAGGGCTGTGGATATGCACCTCGATTCAAGAATTGATAAACTCAAAGATGGGCACGAGGAAAATATCGGTTGGATAAGGAACACTTTCCACTTTATCCAGACTTTGAGGACAATGAGGTTGTCATGAATGAAGATGATCCACAATCAGTTCAAGCTCGGGAGAAGAAGGAGAAGGCAAAGAGGAGAAGGCTGCCAAGATGCCAACTCAAGAGGAGGCATCTGCGTATTTCTTGAAGAACAAGCAGGAGCAGCTTGGATACTTAATAGCATCAACCACGAGGATTGAGAAGGATTGGCCACCCTCACTCAAAATCAGGAGAGCTTGGAAGAATCATAGAACAAAAGTTCTATAACTTAGATGTAAGTGGCTGAGATTGATCTGAAGTGGAGGAACTACAAGATGACATGCAGGAGAGGAAGGGCAAAACAACAACGGATGCATTTTCCAGAGTGCCTAGAGCCCAGAGGTCATCTGCTGTGCCAGTTCCTGACACAAGAGCAACTTCATCTGCACCAGCTACAACCTCAGTGCCACCAGCTCCAGCATCTACATCAGCTCTAGCTCCATCTACTTCAACTGAAGCTTTCGTCCTCGGTGTTATCCGGACTCCACCACCAGAAGATCAAGCCTGAGAGTCGATCTAGCACTATGCATTTTCTATGAACGTTTTGGTAACTTGTTGCCAAAGGGGGAGAAAAATGTATAGATCATAGGCTTCGAGAGAGAGAGTGTTGCTTTTGTTCTCTCTTGCTTTATTTGATGGTTTTTCAATCTTTGTTTGCTTTTGGTTGAGATACTATGCTTGTGAGACATTGATGATCATGTGTTTGATCATAAGCTACACTTATGCATGCTTGATATTATCCTATCTATCTTATGTGATCACTCACTATGCCTGGTGATGAGTGCATGTATTCATTATTTATTATTTTGGCGCTCCACCAAGATGTATGTGACATGGAAGAGTAACCCATGAGCCTAATTCATTGTGCATTTGTCGTTAAAGCAAATCTAAAACTATGCACAAATTTAGGGGAGCTCTTGCTTATCACATACTTCTCAAAGTGGCGATGTTATTTAAATTTTATTATCATTTGTCGAAGCTTTGATCTATATGTTGTCATCAATTACCAAAAAGGGGAGATGGAAAGTGCAACTATCCTAGGTTGTTTTGGTAATTCATAACAACATATAGCACCTTGAACTAATGCTATTCCAAGACAATTTTTCGGAAAGCTCAATGAATGGCATGGCATGGATGATGAAAGTGGATCCTCAAAATACTAAGGACAAAGGATTGGCTCAAGCTCAAAAGCTCAAGACTCTTCATTTTACATTTTAGTGAGCCAAGATCACATTGAGTCTATAGGAAAAGCCAATACTATCAAGAAGGGATGAGGTGTTGCTTAATGAGCCTCTTGCTTCATGTGCTTAGTGATATGCTCCAAAACCCTCAACTACTTTCCACATCCACAAATGACCTAAACCTAAAGCCAAAATCGGTCACACGATTCTTTCTATCAGCGCCACCGATTCCAAAGTCATAGCCACTGCCACAAACCCTAAACAAATCGGTATTACCGATAGGGATCTCGGTCTCACCGAGATGGGGTTACAATCTCTCTGTTCCTTAAGTAACCTTTTGGTCTAACGAAGTGGCGATCAGTCCCACCGAGATTGCAATGTAAACTCTCTGTTTCCTTTTGTAACATTTCGGTCTCACCGAAAAGAGCAAATCGGTCCCAAGTTTACTTGACCAACTCTCTGAAAGCTTATTACCAAATCGGTCTCACCGAGTTTGTATGTCGGTCTCACCGAGATTACATTATGCCTAACCCTAAGCGAATCGGTCTCACCGAGATGCATGTCGATCCACCGAAAATCACGAGCGGTCACTAGGTTTACTAAATCGGTCCGATCGGAGTTTAACGATTCGGTCCCACTAAGTTTGGTAAATTGTGTATTAGCAGGTAGATTTTGTGTGGAGGCTATATATACCCTCCACCTCCTCTTCTTCGTGAGAGAGCCATCGAGCGAACCTACACTTGAACTTACCATTTCTAAGAGAGAACCACCTACTCATGTGTTGAGGCCAAGATATTCCATTCCTACCATATCAATCTTGATCTCTAGCCTTCCCCAAGTTGCTTTCCACTCAAACCCTCTTTCCACCAGATATAAATCCTATGAGAGAGAGTTGAGTGCTGGGGAGACTATCATTTGAAGCACAAGAGCAAGGAGTTCATCATCAACGCACCATTTGTTACTTCTTGGAGAGTGGTGTCTCCTAGATTGGCTAGGTGTCACTTGGGAGCCTCCGACAAGATTGTGGAGTTCAACCAAGGAGTTTGTAAGGGCAAGGAGATTGCCTACTTCGTGAAGATCTACCGCTAGTGAGGCAAGTCCTTCGTGGGCGACGGCCATGGTGGGATAGACAAGGTTGCTTCTTCGTGGACCCTTTGTGGGTGGAGCCCTCCGTGGACTCGCGTTGCCGTTACCCTTCGTGGGTTGAAGTCTCCATCAACATGGATGTACGATAGCACCACCTATCGGAACCACGCCAAAAACATCCATGTCTCCAATTGCGTTTGAATCCTCCAAACCCTTCCCCTTACTTTCTTGCAAGTTGCATGCTTTAATTCCCGCTGCCTATACAACCTTTGCATGCTTGCTTGAATTGTGTGATGATTGCTTGACTTGTCCTAAAATAGCTAAAATCTACCAAACTCTAAAATTGGGAAAAGGTTAAGTTTTTATTGGTCAAGTAGTCTAATCACCCCCTCTAGACATACTTCAAGGTCCTACACGGTCTCAAGGCGTGGTGCAAAGTCGCCTTCTCAAGAAGGCGGCTTGCTGTGGCGACTTGAAGGGCGGCCATGCGACCTCGTCTTGATCGGCGGCACCGGCGGAGTCCGCCTTTGTTGTTTACCTCGCGCTCCCGGCGGCGGTGGGCTGGGCGGTGGCGCAGCCGTGCCGACATGGAGGCCTCGGCGCCTTCCTTCTCCATGATGGGGTGCTTTCGCCGCGGCTCCTCGAGTCTGCCCGTGAACTCCCGAAGGCGGTATGTGAGCACAGGGAGGGTGACGGCAGCGCCGTGGAGAGCCTGACCTCCTCGGCTCGCCGCTTAACCGCGCGGCAGTGACCAGCCTCATCGAGCTTTCGCTGGGCAGAGACGCCGCCTTCTCGGCCTCCGCCTTCTCCAGACGGGCGGCCTCCTCCTCGTCGCGCTTCTCCTGCGTGTTCCGCTCCGTCGCCTCTCGGAAGTCGGCGGCGGGGTCAATCCACCGATTAGTGGAGGACGTCTCTGCCGACCCCATGACGGAGGCGGCGGCAACCCTCTCTAAAGTAAGAGGAGCCCTGATGCAAAGTAGACGTGTAAAATATTTGATCAAGATTCACCAGAAGAAAACAAGACAAAAGCAGAAGCACTTACGCGGAGACCAGTGGTGGCTTTTTCACTTCCTTCTTGAGCGGTTAGCCTTCGACGCCTCTTCCCGCTTAATGATGCGGCCGTCCCCTTAAACTTCTTGACCGCCGCCAAGCAAGCTCGGCCCGGCCGCTTCTTCGCCGCCTCGACCACCAAGCGGCCGGAGGAACTCGCGCCGGCTGGCCGACCTTCGGTTGGCGACATGGGGCGACTTCCCCTGGCCGTCATCTTGGGCCGGTCGGCGAAGGTGGCCAAAGTGCAGAGTCGTCAGCCCTCCTCCTCCTCCTTGGCGTCGGCCTCCATCGCTGCCGCCCCCAAGTCCAGGGTCGTTGGCGTCGCTCTCCGCCCGATCGGGGATGAACTCCGCAGGCCAACCCGTGGTCTTGGCTGAGGGCTGCATGAGGAGGTTCTAACTGAAAAAACCAAAAGAAGATCGGAGGTGGGATTGGCTAAAAAAGCAGAAGAGGAAGAGGCGACTTACCACGAGGCGGGGGGTTGCTTGTGCAGTACGGCTCCTTGCCCGAACTGCCAATCCGCCGTGAGATTGCTGATTGGACATGAAGTTCACCGTGTCCGCCACCTCGCGTGGGGCATGTCCTTGGAGCACTGGCCAATTTGAGGGTCGGTGGCCGCTCATCGGCGGATCGGATGAGAATCGGACCTTGGGCGGAAGGACTCGGCGGCGCCATGAAAGGCGACCGCAGGTCGGCCCGGTCGAGCCCTCCATTGCGTCGGCCTTTTCGAGTCGCCTTGCAGGGGACGGCGCGCCGGCAGAGTCGACATCGGCCCGGTGGGACCAGCCAGAACCTCCCCGCCCGATCTGCCCGGCCGTGGGTGGCAGATTGACCCGGTCATATACGGGCGGCGTTCTTCACATAAGTAGGATCGCTGCCACATCTTCACCGACTTGATCGCGGAATGGCGGAAGCGGGTTGTCGACCACGGCCTCCGCATCGCGATGAAGGTGCGACACCAGAGCCAGCTGCCCGGCGGACGTGCGTGCCGAGCTTCAGGCTGGAAGAATTCCCCACAGCTTCGATGGTGGGGAAGACGCCGAGGAAGCCTTCTCACAAGGCGGGGAAGGAAGCAGCACCACCGCGTATTCAGTGAGGTGGTGCGGCTGGGCCGTCAGAACTCAAGAAAGCGAAAGAAGCCGCAGCTCGCGGCAGCCTAAACTGCGCATGAGGTGCGGCGGAATCGACCCTTCGCCCTTCTCCGTGGCGTTATTTCACCCCTTGGTATGTGGCAGGTCGCGCACTAAACTCTTGCGGGGATGCCGCAGCGTCTGGCGGAGAACTTCGATGTGGTAAATCGTCCACCTCGGAGCCGTCCCACACGCTGAACCGTGCGTTGGAAGAGTCAGCGCCGGAGGAAGAGCTCATTTCGGCGGCGTGGCGTGGTTCCGACACAATGGCTGCAAGAGGAAGAAGAAGCAAGGAGAAGAAGAGCCAAGAAGAGGAAGGGAAAGTGGGGAGATGGGTGCGCCGTGCGCCCGCGCCCCTCCTCCCGCCTACTTATAGGCTCATGGGCTGAGAAGCGATGGGGCGTCTGATGGGATATCTCGCGCGAGGACCCCACTCCCCAAGATTTAACCCACGAAGTTCTGCGGCGCGTGATAACGGCGTGAGAACTAACCGCCCGCTGCGGCCGCGCGGATCCGTTCACGTGCGAGCGTAGCGATAATGGCGAGCCCCACTGACGGCCTGTCTCGTCACATGCGTGGGTGGGCAGGATGACCCTACAGCGTGGCATCACGCGACAGGCCCGCAGCGAACGCCATCCAAAAGCTTATCGAGCACGCTGCCTAGTTCACCTTTCACGACTTTCGAGACTCTCCAAGGGCAAGGCGGCCCTTCTGCGAGTCGGCTCCGGCTAATCGGCACTGGTGGAAGACAATGAGCAAGGCCCGATTCCACCACGAAGGATGAAACTGTTGAGGTCCTCGACACATGCCGCCTTGACGCCTCACCAGACTCAAGGGGACTCTTTGGCGGAATGTGGGCACGGGTGAACAAGCCGAGCCGGACCTTTCAAAGCATCGGGAAGGCTCGCCCCTCAAGACCCCAAGGCGAAGAGCCACTTGAGAGTCGTGGCCAGGCTCACCGACTGCCCCTCCGGCAGCCGAGACGAGGCGGCCGAGATCGCCGACTCAGCAGGCGGCTTCGAGCTGGCTATGGGGACTCGACCGCGACTCCTACCACCTCGCCTACGGAACAACGGACGAGATGGGGTGCGCAGCCGCTGCGCCATCCCTGCCCGTTCACGATGGGCGAGGCATAGCCTGATGCGCCCGTCTTGCGGAGATCTCCATCGCGCGACGCTTTGTTGCCATGCCGAGCCCTGACATCAACCACGTAGGCGGCGCCATGAGCCCACGGCGGCTGTCTGTATGATCCGAGGCGGCGGGACACATTTGTCCGGTGGGGAGTGCGAGAAGATGGCGAGAAGCGCCGCGCAAAGGCGGACCCGTTGGAGTCGGCCTCGAGGTCGGTCGGCCTCCCACGGGCCCCCATGCGCCATTAACCGAACAAAGGCGGGGAATGGCAGCGGTGATCAGCATCAGCCGGCGGCTTGCTTGTTGCCATGACCTATGAATAAGCTAAGCGTCATTAGGCGCAGGCTGCGATAATCTGCAGCCGGCAAGACTCATACGCATGGCGGACAAACTGTCGACCCCATCTTTGGGCCCGTCGGTGAGAGGCCCACTAGGCAGTGGGCCCAGCGATCCGGCGGAGAAGGCGGCGACACGAGAGGCAGAGCAGGTGGGACCCGTGCCCAGCCAGTTACCAATGTACCCCAGAAGTAGGCCTATCTAAACCCCAGGGCACCCATGCAGAAGGTTGGACCCTAATAGCTTTAGACACACATAGAGGAAGAAAGAGCTAGCCGTGCCTTCTCCTTCCTCACCCCGAACAGCTCAAGGAGCAACCTTGTACCCACTTTGCCATAGTGACCATGCGGAGACCCCGAGCAGCGATGGGGTATTATCTCCACGGAGAGCCACGAAGGCTGGGTAAGATCCATGGCGTGCATGCCTTCGCCTCATCCCGTTTCGAGGCACCCGGCGACGTTCTACTGCCCCCACCATGATAAGCTATCGGGACCCGATCCTAAGTCACACCGATCTAGCATGTAACACATCATATCACTTTGCGGCCTCACATACGGTATTCCCAGGTGTCGCCTTACCATGGCCGGGACCGTTTGCGTCTTTTGGCTCACGTATATGATAGTGTCGCTAGCATCCATATGACAAAGAACCGGGCCGACATGGCTAGTCGTGAACCCAGCGGCACTAACCCATGGGGACAGGCATACATGAATCACATCGAGCATGTCGGTCATCAACGTATATATTAGGGCTGTAGCTTTGGGCTATGAGGACTCCGGTATCGGGCTGTAGCAGGCTAAGCAGGACTCGAATACCACAGCGTGACATTTCCCGAAGGACGGACATAAGGAGCAAGTGAAACACATGCCGGCCAGTCAAGTGTCCAAGCGGTAGTCTTTGGGCTAGCGGGACTCCGGTGAACGAGGCTGTAGCGGACTACTATCGCTCGGAGGCACGAGACTACATTTCCCCATATGAGAGGCTGCCAAGGATAAACAACTAGTTTGTCGGATCCCACACATACCAAGCATTTCAAACATACACACAATATGCTCAATATGTGTAAATACAACATGGCATCACAACATAACTCTCGACTCAGATATTATTCATTAGGCTCCGAGGAGGCGAGATATTACAAACATGGGTCTCATGACCCAACAATCGAAACATACAAGTCAAAACACAAGCGGAAGCTAAACATGTGCAGATGGAGACAACTATAAATGAAAAGGCTGAGAAGCGACTATCTACCGAGATCTGCCAAGGGCACAAGATCGTAGCTGAGGTAACAAGCTAAGCGTCGAAGTCACGTGGAACTACTAAGCGAGGCCAGCGTCTCTCGCAAAACATAAAATAAGCAAGCGTGAGTACAATTGTACTCAGCAAGACTTACATCGAACTAACTACATATGCATCATTATCAAAAGGGGTGGTGGAGTTTGGCTGCGACAAGCCAGCTTTGACTCGGTGGCTATCTGAACTACATTGCAAGTAACTCTTTTGAGGTGGCGCACACGAGTCCACATATTCACCATATCAATACACCACTATGGACCCGCTCCGTCTCCCTCGAGCGCCATCCATAGCACTCACGCTTATCTTGCGCATTTTAGAGTATCCACTTTCACTTGTCTATGAACTGATATAGGCAACCCAGAAGTCCTTCTCCGTGGACACGGCTATTGAATAGATCATATTAAACCCTGCGGGTGTACTTCTTCACTGCGCTCTCACCACTTACCGCCGTTTACGACATGTACTCGGCAACCTTCAGCGGAAGCCCAGCGTGGGTGTCGGCCACGGCCTACCTAAACACTCAAGTCCCTAGTCCGGGTTTATCGCCTATTCGGGTTCCATCCATGAGAGTCGGCCGAGGTTTCCCATACAGCCCCGAGCGATGTGTGCGGGTTCCCGAGATACCAAGCGGGCACTTTCGGTACACGACCCACCAGTGTATCTACCGCATCACAACCCACCCCTAAGGTCAGCGTTGCGTGCGGCCTCCAACATACTACAAACACGAAACTACTTGCAACTCCCGGACGAGAGACAAGGGTGGTTAAGAAGCCGAGAGGTCCATTGGTTTGGGCCCAATGTGTGGTAGTAACTGTTTCATGGATCACAAACACAGAACTCAGTTCTGAGGGCGGTTTCAATGAGACAACCCACCATGTACTCCTACATGGCCTCTCACGCTACCTTTACCAAATCGTGTTCACACACTTAGCTCACACACAATAGGACATGTTCATAACAATTCCAATTCATTCCCGATGAATCAGACCGACTCAACTCTAAGCGATAGCAGGCATGACAAACAAGCATAAATGAGTAGGCACAACATGGCTCAAACAATTCCTACTCATGCTAGTGGGTTTCATCTAATTCTTGTGGAATGACAGGTCATGCAAAGGATCAAGGGTTCAGCTACGCAGCAAGTAACACATGAGTCGTTGTTGTCCTAATGCAGTAAAATAGAGCAGGAGGCGAGAGAGTGGGATTATATCGGAATGAACAAGGGGTTTTGCTTGCACGCACGAAGATAATATAGTTCTTCATCGGTGTCATCGAACTCATCGTCGATACATCAAATCTCACGAGAGGGACAATTACCGGCAAACAAGAGAGAACACAATCAATGCAATGCACATTCACATGAATGACATGTCATATTAAGGTACTGAATTCACCTAATGCAATAATAATCCAAGTTAGTTGAAGTGGAATTCAAACAAGGTTGAACTCCAACTCCAAATGCTATTCCATAAATTACCTAATCATGATTCATCCTATTCAGTGAGGTTAACTTGTTCAAACATGCATGATCATGGCATAAACAGATTCTTCATATTTTTCTGATCATTTTCATATATAAATTATTTCAATCCGAGTTACGGTTGAATTTCTATGATTTATTAAAGTTTAGGGCATTTTACGAAATTTCCTGAATTAAATTAAATCCAGAAAAGGGTATTCTTGCGTCGACTGACGTCGATGTGGCGTCAATCAGGTCAGCAGGCGGCCGAGGTCAAACCTGACTGCGGGTCCCACATGTCGATGTGATTGGCAACTAAAATTAATTAGGCTAAATCTAGATAGTCAGCAGGTGGTCCCACCTGCCATAGGTGCTGAGGTCAAACATGGCCCACATGGTCAAAGTCAAGTCGGCTGGCGTTTAATACGCCCGGCCAGCCCGGCTGTGGCAGAAGTGATTTTGCCGTTCCGGCCACCAAAGGGTGAGGAGGTACCTCGTGGAGCTGAGGGATGGTGAGGCTCTTGGTGGAGTGGCTTGAGCTCGGGGCAGTCGGGATCGGCGCGTGACGAGGTTAGCTGGCATGGGAGTTCGACCATGTGCGGGGTTGGGGTTGCGGCGTGCAGCCTAGCTGAGGCGCTAGCGAGGCTCTCGTGATCTGGCGGACATGTTGGTCAGGCCACGGAATGACCATATGGTGCCCGAGCGGCGCTTGGCCGACAAGCTTCGGCGCGGTGGGTTTGATCCACGATGGGAGCGGTGGCTAGAGGAGGAGCAGTCGGGAAGAGAGAAGCGACTCGGGGGCTCACCGTGAGTCGGCGATGGCATCAGCGAGCTCGAGGAACACCGGAGCCGGCAATTGTCGATGAAGTCCAGCGGGTCGAGAAGGGGAAAGTGGCGGCGCCTCGGGCGCTCGGTGTCAGGAAGGCTTCGGTGAGGAGGAGAGGGCTCGGCGGGCTCGGGGGCATGTCGGGGAGGAGAGAGGGTGGCGGTGGCCTTGTGAGCAGCGGCAGTGGCGGCAGGGCCGCTTCAGTGGTGTCGTGGGGAGAGAGAGCAGGGGAGGAGATGGTCGAGGAGAGAGGAAAGAGGGCGAGGGGTTCGGGAGGCGTGGCGTCTCCAGCGTCGAGGAGCAGAGCGGTGGCAGGGAGGAGGTGGCGAGCTCGGCCTGATCGCCGTGTCCCTCCTCGCCTCTTGGCGAGAGGTAAGCGGCAATGGTGAGGCGGTTGGTGGGCTGGGCCACAGGCAGTGAGGGAAGGCTGGGTGGGTGGGCTGCTTGGAGTGGCGGCGGGTGAGCTCTCTCCTTTTAATTCCATTTCTATTTTACATTTTCTATTTTGTTTGCCTTTGTTTTAGTTTAGTAAAATACTAAACCATTTTATAAAATCCTGAAGATAATTATGTGGCTGGAACTAAAGTGTACAGACCACATAAAATATCCAAATTATTGGACATATATTAAGTATATATAAAATATATTTCCAATGCAAATAGTTATTGAATTAATTCAAAGGCCCAAAATAAAATGTTTGATCACTCCAAAATTATTGGTTTGAATTTTATTCTTGCCAATAATTTTAAAGCTGAAAAGGAACATTTCCTTGGAAACATTTGAAGCAATTTTAATGTTGATCATTTATTTTAAATGATTCTGAGGCTCTCAATTCCCCAATTCAAATTTAAAGGAAATTTAAACATGATGCATGGATGCAAGAAAATCAAGCTAGGGCTGATGCAGGGGCTGTGACAACTCACCCCACTAAACAAGAATCTACCCGAGATTCAAGGCGTGAGTAAGAGGAAAAGGGAGTCACAAACTATCACAATCTTCATGATCCATTGCCTTCTCGAAGATGTTGATTCATTCCATCATCTTGGTCTTGGCGTCTTTGCTTTTGAGATCTTCACCCGACACGACAAGCGAAGAAGGAAAACCCTACATGATTCGATCTTCACGAAGATCAAGTAAACATGATCAACTCACGGATTTGAGGCGGTGACACATCTCGAGTTGAGACACAAAATACATCGAGAGGATGGAAGAACAACAACGGGGTTTGATTGGTGGCAACAATTCCACGCTTAGGAGATGGTGGATGGTGTCAAGGTGGCGAGGAATATTTACCATGATCCGTAACGGGGCACCTCGAAAAAGGTGGCGCAAAGAACTATTCCTTAAGTGGCAAAAGAATTACTTTTGATCCATAGATCATTGAGACTCTTTATACCAGCCTAAGGCAATTCACAGCGATCATTTGGTGGGATGCAAAGGAATGGTACACCGGACTAGAATGGATGATGTGGACTACCTTGTTGAAGACAACGCAATGGATGATTTTGCTTATCATCGAAGATGGAGGGACCCATGGTAAGTCCACTTTTGAAGATGAACCTGGACAAGAATTACTAAGAAGGCAGCCCTATAGCGAGATAGCACAAGGGCGGTGCAAGCTGGGAGCGAAATGCAAGCTGTTGAATGTTCCAACCATCATATCTGCTTGAGATTCAGATCTGGTTGGTGTTAGGATATTTCAGACTCAGCATGTCGAAAGGAAGGTTGCAACACAAATCGGCGAGATGGCGTTGCGAGATTCTCGGGATATGAACTACGATAGCAAGCTCCAAAACACGAGCTGGTTTAGCTACAAACAGGTGAACACGTTGTCCCAGACAAGCATGACCACATGGTAGTCTTATAATAAAACACTACCGAGTTCAGGTTGGGAACCATCATCGAGGATATCGAAGTTTAACATAAGTCATATGATTAGCTCTTATGAAGAAACTTCTTCTCCTTGAACAAATCAATTAGTGGCTTGGTGTGCTAGGGATACATACGGAATGAAGATGATCAGTCTATCAAACCATAGAATACTTTGCACATGCATGGCGGACTTGGGATGATTCCAGGAAACAAAACAAACCTTTCTCAAATTCATGGCGGCAACTTACACCTAATGCACATGAATTGAGAAGTCACTACTTTCCATCAAGCATAAGCTTCATGAGCGGAACACGAAGAAATGCTTACACAAGTTTCCAACACTAGGTTGATGTTCAACATGACTCATGGGGAGACAAAATGCTCTTGATGGGCTCAACGACAACTCATCGAATTTCCATATCCTTTGGACTTCCACCATCATGTGAACACGTTGATAGCATTGGTCAGGACCAAAGATGTAATGGTGTATGCTCGAGGGATCAACCACGAGTAAGACAACATCACGAATATCGTTGGTTCTGATTTGACTTGACAATTGCCCATACTCAAGTCAAAGGTTGATAGGACAATAGATCCAACAAGCGATCACGAGGGACCAATCGATGAAGATATCATCTTTCTTCAACACACTACACAAGAATATCCCTTTGGATCGAACTAAGTTAGGAAGCTTTTATCTTCCAACTCTCCAAGTTGTTGTCTAGCTTAACCAACTAGCTCGGGGTATCCAACACAGATTCTTGGAGAAGGGTGGTTCACAGAAACCAACTTGATCACGAGCTCAACATAACGATCGAGGAAACAACCGGTAACACTTCCAAGAAGATATTTGGAAAGTCACGAACCACCGGTATGTTACTAAGCTCGAGAACAATCTTGCTTTTGAGGCAAGGCGATATGATCAAATGAGTGAGGACTTGACAAGATTCTAACTCATCAATCGAAGTGTGCACCGAAAATAAGGACTAGGTAGCACGATCAATCTTAGGATGATGGTTTAATAACCAACACGCTAAGAATGAGAATATTGTCCATTCACTACCAAGCAACAAGTTGCTCGGGGTATTGATTTCACACATCACAATTCACTTGTCGGCTTTCCGGTTGCATCAACACGGAACCAAGAAATGAACAATGATGGTGAGAAGTATCACTGCATCAAGAATTCCTAGGAGGTTGTGCAATTCCCATGACATTCTTGACATAAGATGGCAATACTTCAGGGTAGAACAGAATCAAAAGCTGAATTGGCATTTTGATCTGCGGGATACAACTACTTTGACCCAATCCTAGAAATGGATGAGGTACTGGAGTTTGTTTCTCCTAGTCATTCCGAATAGAATGGCAGCGGACCACAAGGATAAAATGCATCGATGAACACAAATGCACACATACCCTTGGCTATCAATTGATAGATGAAGGTCGGAAGGCATCTAAGAGAACAACTCAAAGGAACATATAATTTTCTGAGTTGTGGATGCACAGATTAGTATGTCGAGCAAGCTCAACATTTCTTAGGATAACCCATGCGAGAAAGGTAGAATTGGCAGATTCACAATTATGAATGGAGAACTCCTCAAGAGCACTCTTATTGTGATCTTTTGGTTCAAAAGAACTTACGCCATAATTAGTTCATGGTATTTGGAAGAAGGAAATACCACGGACCTCGAGGACTATCACAAGGTTACTAATATCCTAAAGGCACTAGCAAATACTAACAACATGAAGTAGGATGAATCTCGGGTTCGACAACCCGAGAGTAGAATACCTACTACTAAATGGCATCACGGGATGCTTTCGAAAATGATGGCCAGAATCATCACACTAGGGATACAAAAGCATTGCTAAATTGCTAGGTGACTTCCTAAACATCTAGGGTCATAATAATAGTTCCAACATATATGTCGAGGCAATGGAGTACCTCATTGGCCGGATAGTGTGTAATCGGCCCAAAGGACATCGGGAACGGAAGAAAGGATTTGCAAATGCATCGGACTATTTAGAGACACAGGATGACTCGGACAGACATAACGGCTGTAAATGCTCAAAATGATTTGAGACATCCTGCAAAAAGGTGGCATAACCACTCAACAACATCATAACAAGATTACGAGATCAACGGTTATCATACGAGAAATAGTAGGAACTGAGCTGGGATTAAAACCAACAATCTTAAAGGTCTATGGATTAGTAACACGTCATCCTAATAGATAGATGAAGCCTAGTTCTTAAACCCGTAGAAAGAGAGGATGACTCGGATCGAGAAGGCCATGAGGTATAAGGAGTAAAAAGAGCCTTCGTTCCTTCACAATCAATTCCCTTACATAACTAAAGCATTTCTAGACACAACCCGACCAGTTTGGCTTGGTAATCCTCTGACGGTCGGGCTCTCGATACCAGCGCTGTCGGGACCCGATCCTAAGTCACACCGATCTAGCATGTAACACATCATATCACTTTGCGGCCTCATACGGTATTCCACGGTGTCGCCTTACCATGGCCGGGACCGTTTGCGTCTTTTGGCTCACGTATATGATAGTGTCGCTAGCATCCATATGACAAAGAACCGGGCCGACATGGCTAGTCGTGAACCAGCGGCGCTAACCTATGGGGACAGGCATACATGAATCACATCGAGCATGTCGGTCATCAGCGTATATATTGGGCTGTAGGGCTATGAGGACTCCGGTATCCCGGGCTGTAGCAGGCTAGGCAGGACTCGAATAACACAGCGTGACATTTCCCGAAGGAACAGACATAAGGAAGAAGTGAAACACATCCGACGATCAAGTGTCCAGCGGTAGTCTTTGGGCTAGCAGGACTCGGTGAACGGGCTGTAGCGGACTACTATCGCTCGGGAGCACGAGACTACATTTCCCCATATGAGAGGCTGCCAAGGATAAACAACTAGTTTGTCGGATCCCACATACCAAGCATTTCAAACATACACACAATATGCTCAATATGTGTAAATACAACATGGCATCACAACATAACTCTCGACTCAAATATTATTCATTAGGCTCCGAGGGCGAGATATTACAAACATGGGTCTCATGACCCAACACTCGAAACATACAAGTCAAAGCACAAGCGGAAGCTAAACATATGCAGTGGAGACAACTATAAATGAAAAAGGTGAGAAGCGACTATCTACCGAGATCTGCCAGGGCACAAGATCGTAGCTGAGGTAACAAGCTAAGCGTCGAAGTCCACGTGGAACTACTAAGCGAGGCAGCGTCTCTCTGCAAAACATAAAATAAGCAAGCGTGAGTACAATTGTACTCAGCAAGACTTATCAGAACTAACTACATATGCATCATTATCAAAAGGGGTGGTGGAGTTTGGCTGCAGCAAGCCAGCTTTGACTTGGTGGCTATCTGAACTACATTGCAAGTAACTCTTTTGAGGTGGCGCTACGAGTCCACATATTCACCATATCAATACACCACTATGGACCGCTCCGTCTCCCTCGAGCACGCCATCCATAGCACTCACGCTTATCTTGCGCATTTTAGGTATCCACTTTCACTTGTCTATGAACTGATATAGGCAACCCGAAGTCCTTCTCCGTGGACACGGCTATTGAATAGATCATATTAAACCTGCGGGGTGTACTTCTTCTGCGCTCTCACCACTTACGCCGTTTACGACGACATGTACTCGGCAACCTTCAGCGGAAGCCCAGCGTGGGTGTCGGCCACGGCCTACCTAAACACTCAAGTCCCTAGTCAGGTTTATCGCCTATTGGGTTCCATCCATGGAGTCGGCGAGGTTTCCCATACAGCCCGAGCGATGTGTGGGGTTCCGAGATACCAAGCAGGCACTTTCGGTACAAGACCCACAGTGTGCCTACCGCATCACAACCCACCCCTAAGGTCAGCGTTGCATGGCCTCAACACATACTACAAACACGAAACTACTTGCAACTCCGGACGAGAGGACAAGGGTGGTTAAGAAGCGAGAGGTCCATTGGTTTGGGCCCAATGTGTGGTAATAGCTGTTTCATGGATCACAAACACAGAACTCAGTTCACGAGGGCGGTTTCAATGAGACAACCCACCATGTACTCCTACATGGCCTCTCACGCTACCTTTACCAAATCGTGTTCACACTTAGCTCACACACAATAGGACATGTTCATAACAATTCCAATTCATTCCCGATGAATCAGACCCGACTCAACTCTAAGCGATGGCAGGCATGACAAACAAGCATAAATGAGTAGGCACAACATGGCTCAAACAATTCCTACTCATGCTAGTGGGTTTCATCTAATTCTTGTGGAATGACGGGTCATGCAAAGGATCAAGGGTTCAGCTACATGACAAGTAACACATGAGTCGTTGTTGTCCTAATGCAGTAAAATAGAGCAGGAGGCGAGAGAGTGGGATTATATCGGAATGAACAAGGGGTTTTGCTTGCACGGCATACGAAGATAATATAGTTCTTCATCGGTGTCATCGAACTCATCGTCGATACATCGTCTCTGAGAGGGACAATTACCGGCAAACAAGAGAACACAATCAATGCAATGCACATTCACATGAATGACATGTCATATTAAGGTACTGAATTCACCTAATGCAATAATAATCCAAGTTAGTTGAAGTGGAATTCAAACAAGGTTGAACTCAACTCCAAATGCTATTTCATAAATTACCTAATCATGATTCATCCTATTCAGTGAGGTTAACTTGTTCAAACATGCATGATCATGGCATAAACAGATTCTTCATATTTTTCTGATCATTTTCATATATAAATTATTTCAATCCGAGTTACGGTTGAATTTCTATGATTTATTAAAGTTTAGGGCATTTTCGAAATTTCCTGAATTAAATTAAATCGAGAAAAGGGTATTACTGCGTCGACTGACGTCGAGTGTGGCGTCAGATTGAGTCAGCAGGCGGCCAGGTCAAACCTGACCTACTGGGTCCCACATGTCGGTGTGATTGGCTTAACTAAAATTAATTAGGCTAAATCTAGATAGTCAGCAGGGCTGGTCCCACATGCCATAGGTCTGTGAGGTCAAACATAGCCCACATGGTCAAAAAGTCAAAGTCGGCTGTGATCATGGCGCGGCGTTTAATGGCCGTGAGCCCAACTGTGGCGGCAATGATGATTTTGCCGTTCCGGCCACCAAAAGGGTCGGGAGGTACCTCGTGGGCTGAGGGATGGTGAGCTCTTGGTGGAGTGGCTTGAGCTCGGGGACGGTCGGGATCGGCCGCCCGGCGAGACTGGCGACGCTTGGGAGTTCGGCCATGTCTTGGGGTTGGGGTTGCGGCGTGCAAGCAGAAGCTGAGGCGCTAGCGAGGCTCTCGTGATCTGGCCGGACATGTTGGTCAACCGGAATGACCACATGGTCGCCCGGGCGGCCGGCGACAAGCTGAGCGGTGGGTTCAGTCACGATGGGAGCAGTGGCTAGAGGAGAGCAGGAGTCGGGAAGAGAAGCGACTCGGGGGCTCACCGTGGAGTCGCGACGATGGCATGGCGAGCTCGGGGAACCAGGAGCCGGCAATTGTCGATGAAGTCCGGCGGGTCGAAAGGGAAAGTGGTGGCGAGCGCCTCGGGGCCTCGGTGTCGGAGGCTTCGGTGAGGAGGAGAGAGGAGTGGCGGAGCTTGGGGCATGTCGGGGAGGAGAGGGGTGGCGGTGGCGCGGTGCAGCGATGGTGGCGGCAGGGCCGCTCGGTGGTGTCGTGTGGAGAGGGCGAGGAGGAGATGGTCAGGGAGAGAGGAAGAGGGCGAGGGGGTTCGGGGAGGCGTGGCGTCTCGAGGCGTCGAGGAGCAGGCGAGGTGAGCGAGGGAGGAGGTGGCGGCTCGTTGTCGCCGTGTCCCTCCTCTGCCCCTCTTGCAGAGAGGTAAGCGACAATGGTGAGGCGGTTGGTGGGCTGTCCCACAGGCCAGTGAGGGAGGAAAGCTGGGCGGGTGGGCTCTTGTAGATGGCGGCAGGTGAGCTCTCTCCTTTTAATTCCATTTCTATTTTCTGTTTTCTATTTTGTTTGCCTCTGTTTTAGTTTAGTAAAATACTAAACCATTTTATAAAATCCTGAAGATAATTATGTGGCTGGAACTAAAGTGTGCAGACCATAAAATGTCAATTATTGGACATATATTAGGTATATATAAAATATATTTCCAATGCAAATAGTTATTGAATTAATTCAAAGGCCCAAAATAAAATGTTTGATCACTCCAAAATTATTGGTTTGAATTTTATTCTTGCCAATAATTTTTAAAGCTAAAAGAACATTTCCTTGGAAACATTTGAAGCAATTTTTAATGTTGATCATTTATTTTAAATGATTCTGAGGCTCTCAATTCCCAATTCAAATTTAAAGGAAATTTAGACATGATGCATGGATGCAAGAAAATCAAGCTAGGGCTGATGCAGGGGCTGTGACATAAGCCATCCTTTGGCATATATCGCACCCAACCAAACGACCATAGCACTTCCATCAGCGAAAACTGGCATCACTATCATGAGTCTGCGGTGATCAGAAGGTTCGATCCACCAAGAAGGCGGATTGGCTGAAGCACAATGCCGACCACCTAACGAGGCTTTGAGGTGAGTAATCGAAATATGGAAAATATTACCGCATAGGCGGTAGCCCGATGCTCATTGATTCGTTGAAGAAAAGCGAATAGAGGATCAAATAATAACTGCGGAGTCTAATCCAAATATATGCGTATGTGTATGCAAGCTTCCCTTTGGCCGCTCTGCTACGTCTTGCGGAGGTAGCCATGCTTGAAGCGAGGACCTCGGCGGTCAGGAAGAACTTCGGCCTTGCCAAGAAGGCAGCTCGAGGAGGAACAAAGGTAAGCAATACCTTGTCTATAAAAGATTTTGGTTGCAAGATAATAGGATCATCATGAGATGTGCGGGGACCCACGACGAAGTAGCGACCACGAAGAAGGTGCTATCAGGATGAAAACGGCCATGGAGGCGCATCAAGCGAGAAAGACCACGAAGCCGAGTAGGCGGCGATGCTGAGCAAAACTCAGGCGCTCATGAAGAAGCCTGAGTCCTTGGAGCTTGACTCAAAGATGCGAGTCGAGCTTGCCAAGGCCCTCTAAAGCGTAAAACATGCCAAGGCGGAAGCCCAAAAGGCCCTCGGAGGTTGAGGCGGTGAAGAAGATAGCGGTGGGTAAGGCATTCATTATACAAAGCAAACACGTGAAAGAAAATTTCTGTTACTTACCCGAGTTCGGAGACTCTCGAGGCGTTCGTAGATCTGCCCATGATGTGTCTGATGTCGCGGAGTTCTACAGGGCGAGGAGGGCTCGGCGGAGAAGGTGTTAGGTCTTAGTATCACGGGACGAACACCCGACACTCCTGAGCGACCAGCTGAAGCAACTGGTTGAGCTCCACAAAGGCTGCCGAACAGGCCATGAAAGACCTTATAGCGGATGTGGCTGGCGATGCCCTTCAACAACTACCCCGATCTGGTGAGGCGGCTTGTGGATGCTGCCCACATTGGAAGTTATCATGATCGTCTGCATCGAAGGTGCCGCAGGGCTTTTGCCCGTCTTGAAGGTACCTTTGGGCCAAGATGAACACGAGAAGCTCGTGAAGGAGGGGCGCCCGCGAACAAGGAGCATCTCCACCCGAAATGTATTATGAGGGTGTCTGAAGGTGCCGATCTTGTGGCGGACGAGTGTTCCAAAGATGTAATTTTGAATGAACTTGCTCATGTGATCACTGTATGATGAAAACTAGTTCATGTGCACTATACAGCGCTTTTGTATTTAAAATATGACCTTCACAATGCGGCCGTTTATAAAATCCGAGAGTTGGCTAATTAGGTAAACACCGCCCCCATGCAACTAGTCTTTGGGGTGTTAGGGATAAATCTAAGCATTCTTTTTCCCATTTTTGGGTCCTTGAGGAGGTGCTAAGCATGAACGAACCAATCGGACTAATGCTTTATCCTCTCCTTAGCCATAGAAGTCTACAATTTTAAGTTTGGCAAGAAGCCTAGTATTGGAAGGCGAATTTGAGGCGCTATACATGCCTAAGTCGGACAAAGCCGACTCCTCGCCGGCGGAAAAAAGTCTTTAGGGACTTGAGACCTCTCGAACAGCGACCATCTCTCGACCATTAGTATTTTACCTGAGGTGTTCTGGAAGGCTTATCCATTGACTATCAACAACGGGATAAATTATACCTGCCTCCAGAAGCTTTAGTATTTCTTTTCTTACCACTTCTTTCATTTTGGGCTGGACTTCCACGACCTAACATCAATATCTTCTATCTCAGCAGGTGCAATATCATGCATAATTTCATTGTATAATTTATAAGGTATTGCACTAACACTAGCACCCATATCACATAAGCCATGATAACAATGATCTCTATTTTAACAGAAATAATAAAGCACGCCTACCACAGGTCTATGTTTATCTTTAGCACAAGGTTTGCAATTCTAGCGGTTTCACATGAAATAAATAACATGCCCATCAATATTATCAGCCAGAGATCTTTAACAATAGCAATATTAGGTTCAACCTTGACTTGTTCAGAAGGTGTATAAGCTCTAATATTGCTTTTAAAATTCCCACAGTTGAAGTTTTAGCTTGATCCTTTATTCTAACGAGGAAAGGTGGTGTCGATGTCAAAACCGGCGGATCTCGGGTGGGGGTCTCGAAGCTGTGCATCTAGGCGGATGGTAACGAGGAGACAAGGGACATGATGTTTTACCCAGGTTGGGACCTCTCGATGAGGTAAACCCTACTCCCTTGATTAATATTGATGATGGTTATTACAAGAGTTGATCTACCACGAGATCGGAGGCTAAACCCTAGAAGCTAGCCTATGGTATGATTGTTGTTGGTCCTATGGACTAAACCCTCACGGTTTATATATACACGGAGGGCTAGGGTTACAGTCGATTACAAGGAAGGAGATCTACATGTCCGTATTGCCAAGCTTGCCTTCCACCAGGAGAGTCCCATGCGGACACGAGGCGAAGTCTTCAATCTTGTATCTTCATAATCAACGGTCCGGCCAAAGGTTATAGTCAGGCTGTCAGGATACCCTAATCCGGGACTCCTCGGTAGCCTGAACCGGGCTTCAATGACGATGAAGTGCGCGCATGCAGATTGTCTTCGGCATTGCAAGGCGGGTTCCTCCTCGAATACTTCATAGAAGATTTTGAACGAGAATCGTGTCCAGCTCTACAAAACAAGTTCCACATACCACCGTAGAGAATAATATTTTCACAAATCTAATCTGTGGCGTATTCCGTATCGTGACATCACACCACAACCAAGCCTTTATTGAATCATTTTTACACCTCCTCGGTAGCGTTTAGGCGGTTTCCTTGGCCGCGTCTTGTCGAAGCGGATTGTGTCCCCTTTATTTCTGAGGATTTTCATCAGCGTGGAGCGGAGTAACTTAATCGTGCCCGTTGGTATGTCCCCTCGATCGAAGTTAAGTTCCAAGCGGTCACAAGGAGGGCTCTCGGTGATTCAACCCCTTTATAAAGAGACCAAGGGCTTACTCTTTTCTTTCGATCTCAATCGAATCCGCCTCCCACCTCGGTTCCAACACCGAAGCTTCAGATTGGTAACCCGGACCTTCGATTATTCCGGATCCAACCTTCAAGGTCGATGGATGCCTTCCTCCGTCACGGAGGAAGACATAATAAAGCTAAGGAGGCGGATACTTGGCCGTGAAATCCGCATCAGGCTGCCTGCTCAAGGGCAGGTTATTCCCCTCCTAAGCCCAGTGAAACATCGTATTTGTATCTCACTTCCTTGAGGAGCTAGGCTTCCACAGCTGGATCCTTAGTGAGGGGCTCATGTTCTATTATGGGCTGGACTTCCACGACCTAGCTCCGGAGTCAATCCTCCACATCTCATCGTTCATCGTCGTGTGCGAAGCTTTCCTCCGCATTACCCCTCACTTTGGACTATGGCTCAAGACCTTTAAAGTGGAGCCAAAAGATGATCGAGGCGGCAGCATCCTGCGAAGTCGGAGGCGGTGTAGTGGCAAAATGCTGGGCCCCATGCCCGAGGGCTCTTTCCGAGGGCCAGCCCTATGGCAACAAGGTGGTTTTATATCACAGCTCGAGGTACAAAGTGGGTGGCTCCACCTGTCTTCGCTCGGGTCCCCACCCCACGACTAACGTCATGGGTCGACAAGGGATGGGCAGGGGCGATAAAAGGATGTGCTGTATTGCGAGCCACATCAAGATCCCCTAGAGAGATGTCGGTCTGGTCATGGTGGCAAGTCATGTTAATCGCCGTGTCACGCCACACCGCAAGCGTCGTCCCCTCACGCTGTGGGAGTTCAACCGGAGGGACTGCTGAGCTCTCAACATTTCCTTGGCATGGCCTTGCAGTGAGATGTACAAACTGTTCTTCGGACCACAAGCAATGTCACAGTTCCCTGAGGATGCAGGTCGAGCTGCAATCGTCAGGATACCCAAGTAAAGTAGCCACACTTTCAGAACATTCCATCCTTATTTATCATAACATCACCCTTAAGAGGCCGCTCTTTAACCAGGAGTGGATAGCGAGAAGCAAAGTTGATCGGTGTCCGGCCCCTCCACGAGACCTCGCCCGGACCCTGTGTTAACGGGATGATGGAATCGCGCCTTATCCAGCGCTTCGGGAGAAGATAAAGGGAAACAAGGAAGATACCGCCTCAAGGTGGAGAGTTAACAGGAAGGAGAATGGCTTCTCTCCCCGGGAAAGAAGAAAACAACCTCGAGGACACAGGAGACAATGGTCTCAAAGCAGGGAAGAAATCTTCGCGGTCTCTGCACGGGGGATACTCCGGCCACACCATGCCCTAAAGGGTTATCCCTCATAGAGATGTAAGTAAAGGGTACTTAATAATGAGGAAGAACCTTGCTTTACCTCTCGGAGAATAACCGAGCCTTTATCTTTGCAGTTCGGATCTCGGCCGTTCCTACTAGAGCTACGTCTTGAGGGTCTTCTTCCGGAGATGATGGAGGCGGGCGCCTCCCTTATACCGCCTCATGGGGTAGGCGACCGAATGTCGTAAATGCGGAGAGTTTCTCATGATCGGCGAGGCCAGAAAGTAGTCATGTGGCCACCCGAAGCCCTCAGTATCCGGCCTTTGAAGAAAGCAATCAAAGAGTCGGCACGCGCCTAAGTGTGCAATCAGACGTCTTGAGGGATCTGCTAGAATGCGGGCAGTTATCTCGAAGGAGCACCCATGCGTTAATGGATACTGATAATTGAAAAGTTTCATCGCATGAAGCGGGTTGCATGAAGAAAGCTTCATGAGTCTCTTGCGGGTTTTGAAGTGCGTGAGTGATGCACCTTTTGGCGGTACCACATATTTTAGATCGCCCTGTATGAATAGTAGCCCTGAGACTACGGGTCTTTGTCGTGAAACGGCTGAACCTGTTGAGAGATCATAGTCAGTATAATTTTCCGCCTTCATATGCAGGTGGCGAAGTGTCCGTGTGGCCAGCGAGGGCTAGAATTTGCCGAGTTAAAGAGGCAACAGCGTGGCGGATGCCGACATTGTGCTTGTCAACAAGCTGACTTGGCAGCGAGGCACAAGGTATGTGATTTGTTCGGAGACACATGGTAAGAGGAGCATAATGCGGTATCTATAACATGGGTGTTTAATCCGGATGGAGCTGCGGCCGTGGAGAACCTGCGGGCTAAGCGATGTGGCTGCCCTAAAGGCAATCGAGGCTGAAAGCCAGACAAGGCCTCTCTTTGCCAAAGCAAGGAGGAAATGGCCAAGATGGCATGTGGAATTGAAAACATGGTGACCTTTACAAGCTTCTTGAAAAGGAAGATCAGCGAAGAGGAGAAACTGGAGAAGCCACGATGGCGTTAAGGATACCCGCTTCTGCGATAGAAAGGCGAAGGAGGAGGCCTGCGTCAAGCGGAGATGTCGGTTTGTGAAAGCCTTTATCTCTGCGGATGAAGTTTGGAGATCCTAAATATCTTTGCTGGGCCGGCTGTGGAGTTCTGAGGCGCATATTTGGATTTAGCGGCGAGTCTCTTGGCAATCTTTGACGAAGCTTCCAGTGATCAAAAGGATCGCGAAGTGGAAAAACTATTACGGTCACAATTTAACGATCGAGGAGGATCCGCTTCCGATGTTGATCGATTTGGCCAAATGGGGCCGAGCTAAATAGATTGTCGGACTTGCCATGAAGTATGTCATGGATCATCAATGGCGGAAAATGGCAAAACGAAAAGTTACTTTAGTTTGGTGCAGCGGTTCCTTGGTGCGATTACCGCATATCAGCGATGAAGAGAATCGGCGTCGCGTAGAGGGTGTGCTGGATGGCCCTTGCCAGATGTGAAGACATCTTTTGGGCGAGATGGAGGCCACCGTCGTTGCAGACCCAAGATTAGGACGTGGTAGCGGTACCTACGAGCACTACTTTCAAGAAGTTCTTGAGGCGCTCATTCAATAGGCGCGGTGGTGCTGAAGAATATTATATTCTTGTGACATGTATTCCTATTGAAAATAGTGTTTCTTTGAAATGTAAAGGCTATTTTATACTTGTACTGCAAATTATAATACACACGTGCGATTCGTTTATATATATGTATATAACCTGAAGAAAGATGGCGATGGTCGGCTTACCCCCACGCATATAATGCGGGGGTGTCCGAGAAAACGCATATTCACACTGATCCAACGTTTTGGTCCATTAAGGAGGTGATAGCGTGGCGAACTCGACAATCAGACTATAATGCTTTATCACTTTCACTTAGCCATAGGAGTTTGACATAGTGGGGCTACTATATAGCCCCTCGTGGCTCCGCGCTCATCAAATTCGGGCGCGCCTATGCACGGCGAGAAGCGACCCTTCGTTAAGGCGGAGGAATCGAAAGATTACTGCTAGGTCTACATCGAGTGGTTGACCGGTCTCCGCATATATCATGACAGTCGGTTTTGACTTTCTCTCTTGAGGTGCTTCCTTTGGCTGAAACGAGGGCACAATCATGATGAGTTCTCCAGATGTCGCCTTAGCCGATAAGCGGGCGTAAGAGCAGCAAAACACGAGGCCAGGACAAACCCAACATTTGACCAAAGACATGATTAGGAGCTAATGCATATAAGGCCAAACTCGTGACGCCTTGAACACTCCCTAAAATTATTCGGTCTTTGTGACTTTAAGCGGGCTAGACAATGCCCTTTGTAATAAGCCCACAGTGTCGAATGCGTGCAATAATACTAGCGTGGCCACATGCCAAGGCGCCATCCTCCTTCTCGGTTATCTTTGAGAATCCGGAGAGATATGTATCAACAAGAGACGATGAAAGGTTTACATGGTCTTCTGATCTGAGAAGAATCCTTGGAGCAGGTCCTGCTGCTGCGGCGTACACTTTGTGTCTCAGCTGTGCCATTATCACGAATGAGCGGGCGTGCGATGTTCATCTGTAAAGAGAGAACTTCGTTGAAAAAGTAGTCGTGCAAAATGTATGTTATCTGAAATAAACAAAAGTATGATTCAAGGTAGGTAAAATTGAGCCTTATTTCCGGCTTGTTTATATCGCGGAGCCTTGTATGAGGTGTATAGCCATCAAACCTTTATTGATTATATGGTTATCTTGGGACTCGTCTAGCCGTAATGCAGCAGGTCTTGGCGACTTTGTTTGGTGCTCTCTGGTTTGGTGAAGGCAGTTTGGTGTGTGGTTTATCAAGGCAGCACTTACGGATCTTCAGCGTGCAAGGGCGCTCAATATTTCCCTTTCTTTGAGATGATGCCTCGTTGGCGGGCATCTTAAAGCGTGAGAGGCGCATAATGCGGTATTGCATTAAAGAAAGGCAAGCTTGGCGTCCCGATGATGCTTGATAGCCACTTTTAAATGGAGGCGGATGTGGAAGGGTTAGCTTTTCGCTTCTGAGGAAGTTGTCTAATTGTAGGCAGAACATAACTTCTAGTAAGAGGAGCCCGATACAATGAAACCTTCACGGGCTTTAGCGTTACTCCTTTGAAGGAAGTATTGCTAATACTAATTGTCGATGTCAAAACCCGGCGGATCTCGAGCGGGGGTCCCAGTGCGTCTAGGTGGATGGTAGCAGGAGACAAGGGACGATGTTTTACCGAGGTTGGGCCTCTTGATGGAGGTAAAACCCTACGTCCTGCTTGATTAATATTGATGATGTGTGTTACAAGAGTGGATCTACCCGAGATCAAAGTGGCTAAACCTAGAAGCTAGCCTATGGTATGATTGTTGTTCCTATGGACTCTACGGTAGTCCGGTTTATATAGACACGGAGAGGGCTAGGGTTACACAAATCGGTTACAAGGTAGAGATCTACATATCCATATTGCCAGCTTGTCTTCCACGTGAGAAAGTCCCATGGGACAGGGCGAAGTCTTCAATCTTGTATCTTCATAGTCTTGGAGTCCGGCCGATGATGATAGTTGACTATCGGACACCCCTAATCCAGAACTCCCTCGGTAGCCTGAACGGGCTTCAATAGCGATGAGTCGTGCGTTGATTGTCTTGACATTGCGGGTTCCTCCTCGAATACTTCATAGAAGGTTTTGAACAAGGATAGTGTAGGCTCTGCAAAACAAGTTCCACATAACCCGTAGAGAGAACAATTTTGCAGATCTCTTGGCGTATTCAGCGGCGTGACATCACACGGCCAGGCCTTTATATGAATCGTTTTTCATTGTTCCACCTCAGCGTGTTTAGCGAGGCGGTTTCTTGGCACGCCTTATCAAAGCGTAGATCGTGCCCCCTTATTCCGGATTCTCATCAATACGGACGTGGGTAACCCAACCTTGCCCGTGGCCTGCCTTCTCTATCGAAGGAGAGTCCTAATCGACCACTGGGTGGGCTCTTGGTATTCAAGCTCTTTATGATGAGACCAAGGCCTCTACTTCTTTCCACCTCCATCGAAGTTCACCTCGGCTCGAGTTCCAACACCCAAAGCTTCAGATTCAGCGCCTCGACTTTCGACGATGCCCGGCTCCGACCAAGCACGGCCGATGGATGTCTTCCTCTGTCACAAAAGAAGATGTGCTAAAGCTGCAGACGCCGGTATCCGACCGCGAGATCTCTCATAGGCTGCCTGCCTCAGGCAGGTCATTCCTACCCGAGCCCGGCGAGAATGTGGTGTTCGTGTCTCACTTCCTTCGGGTTTAGGCTTCCCGACGGACCCCTTTGTGCGAGGGCTCATGTTTTATTATGGGCTTGATTTCCATGACTTGAACTGAGTCCATCCTCCATATCCCGTCATTCATTGTCGATGAGGCCTTCCTCCATATTACCCCCCACTTTGGATTGTGGCACAAGACCTTCAAGGTGGAGCCAAAGATGATCAAGGGCAGCAAGCGGAGTGCGGAGGGGCAGCATAAGCAAATGTGTCGATGCTCCGTGGGCCCGAGGGCTCTTTTCAAGAGGAGCTTGGTTGGCAACGGGAGTGGTTTTATATCACCGCCCCTGGGGCACCAAATGGGCGGCGCCCCCGCCTCCGCCAGTCCACCACAGCGTTAGCGCCATGGGTCAACAAGGCTCGACTGGGGCCGCCCAAGGATGTTCCTGCTGCAGGGCCGATTCGAGATCTCCAGAAAGAGGGATCAATCTGCTGGCATGCGAGGTTATGGTGATCCGCGCTTCAGCCTGCAAACGCCGCCCTCCGCCTGTGGGAATTCAATCAAGAGGGACCATGGGCTCTTCAAAATTTTATGGGCACGACGCCTGTGGAGATGTATAAACTATTCTTCGGATCACAAGAGAAGTGTCCGGACTTGACCGAGGACGCAGGACTAAGCTGCAATCGCCCAGATACTAAGTAAGTAGTCCCAGAATCGACAAGCTGTTCATTCATTTATTTTTTCATATATATATGCCCTTTAAAGGAGCCGCTTTTGAACAGGAGGGATAACCAAGGCAAAGTTAATAAGGTGTCCGCCCTCCCAGAGACCACGCCGATCCCATGTTAACCAAGATGTTGAAGGTCGCGCTTTTGAAGAAGGCGAAGGGGGAGCGGGAAGCAACCCCTCATCAAGGAGGATATCAAGGAAGGAGGGATTAAGAGTCCCACCTTCCGAGGAGAGAAGAGGACCGCCTGAGGATCCGGGGTCAAGGCCTCAAAGAGGGGAAGGAATCTCAAAGAGAGTCCGCCTGGAAGTAACCCAGCCGCATTATTTCCCCAAGGGATCAGCCCTCTAGCCAGCCGTAAGTAAAAAGAATGGGTCTGTAAATAAGGAACATCCTCAGATTTATTCATGAGGATAACCAAATTGTACCTTGTAGTTCGGACTTCAGCCCTTCCAAGAGCTCGCCTTCGGGGATCTTCTTCCGGAGATGATGGAGAGCTAAATGCCTCCACCTGTCACACCTCATGTGAGGCGGACGACCCGGAGGTGTCGCCGCAGAGGGTTCCCCAAGTCCAGCAGGGCCGGAAGGTCCGGCGCCAAGTGGTGTGCGGTCGGAGGAGTCAAGGACCTGCTCGGGCGAAGCGATTATTTTCAGAGGATCACCGTGCTCTAAGGGGTACGGTGATTGAAAGAATTGCATCCGCGAGAGCGGATTGCATGAAGCCGCCGAAGCTTATCGATAGGGTTTGAGGTACGCAAAATGATGTACCTTCGAGCTTATGCATATAAAATGCGCTCAGATAGATAGTAGCCCCGAGACTTGGTATGTTGTCAAATTGACAATGTGCCGAGGATCAAATTCTCGCTATAACATATCGCCGCCTCGAACAAGTGGCGGGCATCCGGAGGCCACCGACTGCTGAATATGCTTAACTAAAGCGGCACTTGACGAG
This sequence comes from Aegilops longissima, assembly GCA_021605205.1. Taxonomy (NCBI): domain Eukaryota; kingdom Viridiplantae; phylum Streptophyta; class Magnoliopsida; order Poales; family Poaceae; genus Aegilops; species Aegilops longissima. The sequence goes on from JAHIAM010000344.1 coordinate 55,432, forward strand.
GCGGATGCGAACATCACGCTGGTCAATAAACGGTTTGACGAGTCCCAAGGTATGCGATTATGCGGACACCTTGTAAGGGAGCTTGACGCCCATGTTCTTACGTTGTATGCTTAATGCAGATGGTGCCGCTGCCGGAGGAGCTGCGGGCAGAATTCGCCCGAGCGAAAAGAGCAAGCCAGAATTAGTACGCGGTCGTCAGAAGGCGGGTCAAGAGCTAGACGCTGAACGGGCTGCTCATCGCCAAGCAAAGAGGAGATGGCTGATATGGCCAAAATTTATGAATACTACCGACCTGCGCGTTCTTGAAAAGGAACGCTGCGGAACAAGAGGGCCTAAAGAAGGCCGCCCCGAATCCAAGAATGCCGAATCGGCTTTGAGAGCTGCCAAGGAGGAGCTGAGTCGCCGGGCAATTGGGCGGAAAACTGTCCTGGAGGAAATATAGATCCAAAGTATGCTGCTGATAAATTGTGG
>JAHIAM010000345.1:0-28484 GCA_021605205.1 Aegilops longissima
AAATCACTCCGGCACCCCAAAACAGTGAGTAATAGTCAAAAGCGGGCCAGAACCGGTCCAAACTGCGAGTCTTGAGGACCAACATGTAAGCACACCTTGGGGTTCAACAACCATGGAAATCGCTTTAGGAGCCAGAATCAACCAAAACTGTGAGTGTTGATGACCGACACGTAAGCGCACCCGGAGATCGTCAATCGTGGAAATTGCTATGAGACCCCAAAGCGGTGAGTAATATTGCATGAAATGGACCAGAATCGAACAAAATTGTGAGTGTTGGTGACTGACACGTAATCGCACCCCAGTGTTTGTCAATCGTGGAAATCACTCCGGGGCCCCAAAACAGAGTAATAGTCTAAGAAATGGGCCCGAATCGGCCCAAGCTGCCATTGTTGATGACCTACTGCATAAGCGCACCTAGGGATCGTCAATCATGAAAATCGCTCTGGGACCCCAAAACTGTGAGTAATATTGTATCAAGCGGACCAGAATCGGCCAAAATTGCGAGTGTTGACGACGGACATAAGCGCACCCGGGGTTCGTCAATCACGGAAATCACTCCGGTACCCCCAAACAGTGAGCAATAGTCCAGAAAGCGGGCAGAACCGGCCCAAACTGCGATTCTTGACGACCAACACGTAAGCACACCACAGGGTTCAACAACCACGGAAATCGCTTTAGGAGCCCAAAGCGGTGAGAATAGTTCACGAAGCGGGCAGAATCGACCAAAACTGTGAGTGTTGATGACCGACACGTAGCGCACCCGGTGTTAAGTCAATCGTGGAAATCACTCCGGGACCCCAAAACATAGTAATAGTCAAAAAGCGGGCCAGAATCGGCCCAAACTGCCATTATTGATGACCGACACGTAAGCGCACCAGGATGCGTCAATCGTGAAAATCGCTCTAGGACCCCCAAAGCGGTGAGTAATAGTGCATCAAGCGGACCAGAATCGGCCAAAATTGCGAGGTCAGCAGCGGACATAGCGCACCCGGAGTTCGTCAATCACTGGAAATCACTCCGGCACCCCAAAGCAGTGAGTAATAGTCAAAAGCGGGCCAAAACCGGAACAAACTGCGAGTCTTGACGACCAACACGTATGCACACCATGGGGTTCAACAACCCTGGAAATCGCTTTGGGAGCCCAAAACGGTGAGAATAGTTCACGAAGCGGGGCAGAATCGACCAAAGCTGTGAGTGTTGATGACCCGGCGTCGCGCACCCGGTGTTAAGTCAATCGTGGAAATCACTCCGGGACCCAAAAGCAGAGTAATAGTCAGAAGCGGGTCAGAATAGGCCCAAGCTGCCATTGTTGATGACCGACACGTAAGCGCACCACAGGATCGTCAATCATGAAAATCGCTCTCAGGAGCCCAAAGCGGTCGATAATAGTGCATCAAGCGGACCAGAATCGGCCAAAATTGCGAGTGTTGACGAGCGGACACGTAAGCGCACCCAGGATTCGTCAATCTTGGAAATCACTCCGGCACCCCAAAACAGTGAGTAATAGTCAAAAGCGGGCCAGAACCGGTCCAAACTGCGAGTCTTGAGGACCAACATGTAAGCACACCTTGGGGTTCAACAACCATGGAAATCGCTTTGGGACCCAAAAGCGGTGAGTAATAGTCCACGAAGCGAGCAGAATCAACCAAAACTGTGAGTGTTGATGACCGACACGTAAGCGCACCCGGAGATCGTCAATCGTGGAAATTGCTATGAGACCCCAAAGCGGTGAGTAATATTGCATGAAGCGGACCAGAATCGATCAAAATTGTGAGTGTTGATGGTGACACGTAATCGCACCCGGTGTTTGTCAATCGTGGAAATCACTCCGGGCCCCAAAACAGAGTAATAGTCTAAGAAAGCGGGCCGAATCGGCCCAAGCTGCCATTGTTGATGACCTGCATAAGCGCACCTAGGGATCGTCAATCATGAAAATCGCTCTGGGACCCCAAAGCTGTGAGTAATATTGTATCAAGCGGACCAGAATCGGCCAAAATTGCGAGTGTTGACAGCGGACATAGCGCACCCGGGGTTCGTCAATCACGGAAATCACTCCGGTACCCCCAAACAGTGAGCAATAGTCCAAAGCGGGCAGAACCGGCCCAAACTGCGATTCTTGACGACCAACACGTAAGCACACCACAGGGTTCAACAACCACGGAAATCGCTTTAGGAGCCCAAAGCGGTGAGAATAGTTCACGAAGCGGGCAGAATCGACCAAAACTGTGAGTGTTGATGACCGACACGTCGCGCACCCGGTGTTAAGTCAATCGTGGAAATCACTCCGGGACCCCAAAACATAGTAATAGTCAAAAGCGGGCCAGAATCGGCCCAAACTGCCATTGTTGATGACCGACACGTAAGCGCACCACAGGATCGTCAATCGTGAAAATCGCTCTAGGACCCCAAAGCGGTGAGTAATAGAATGCATCAAGCGGACGCAGAATCGGCCAAAATCACTGCAGTGAGTAATCAAGTCAAAAGCGGGCCAAAACCGGAACAAACTGCGAGTCTTGACGACCAACACGTATGCACACCATGGGGTTCAACAACCATGGAAATCGCTTTGGGAGCCCAAAGCGGTGAGAATAGTTCACGAAGCGGGCAGAATCGACCAAAGCTGTGAGTGTTGATGACCGGACAGCGTCGCGCCGGTGTTAAATCAATCGTGGAAATCACTCCGGGACCCAAAAGCAGAGTAATAGTCAGAAGCGGGTCAGAATAGGCCCAAGCTGCCATTGTTGATCATAGCGCGCCACAGGATCGTCAATCATGAAAAATCACCCAAAGCGGTCGATAATAGTGCATCAAGCGGACCAGAATCGGCCAAAATTGCGAGTGTTGACGGGACACGTAAGCGCACCCAGATTTCGTCAATCATGGAAATCACTCCGGCACCCCAAAACAGTGAGTAATAGTCAAAAGCGGGCGACGGTCCAAACTGCGAGTCTTGAGGACCAACATGTAAGCACACCTTGGGGTTCAACAACCATGGAAATCGCTTTGGGACCCAAAAGCGGTGAGTAATAGTCCACGAAGCGAGCAGAATCAACCAAAACTGTGAGTGTTGATGACCGACACGTAAGCGCACCCGGAGACCGTCAATCGTGGAAATTGCTCTGAGACCCCAAAACGGTGAGTAATATTGCATGAAACGGACCAGAATCGATCAAAATTGTGAGTGTTGATGACTGACACGTAATCGCACCCCAGTGTTTGTCAATCGTGGAAATCACTCCGGGGCCCCAAAACAGAGTAATAGTCTAAGAAACGGGCCGAATCGGCCCAAGCTGCCATTGTTGATGACCTACACACAAATGCACCCTAGGGATCGTCAATCATGAAAATCGCTCTGGGACCCCAAAACTGTGAGTAATAGTGTATCAAACGGACCAGAATCGGCCAAAATTGCGAGTGTTGACGACGGACATAAGCGCACCCGGGGTTCGTCAATCACTGGAAATCACTCCGGTACCCCCAAACAGTGAGCAATAGTCCAAAAGCGGGCAGAACCGGCCCAAACTGCGATTCTTGACGACCAACACGTAAGCACACCACAGGGTTCAACAACCACGGAAATCGCTTTAGGAGCCCAAAGCGGTGAGAATAGTTCACGAAGCGGGCAGAATCGACCAAAACTGTGAGTGTTGATGACCGACACGTCGCGCACCCGGTGTTAAGTCAATCGTGGAAATCACTCCGGGACCCCAAAACATAGTAATAGTCAAAAAGCGGGCCAGAATCGGCCCAAACTGCCATTGTTGATGACCGACACGTAAGCGCACCACAGGATGCGTCAATCGTGAAAATCGCTCTAGGACCCCCAAAGCGGTGAGTAATAGTGCATCAAGCGGACCAGAATCGGCCAAAATTGCGAGGTCAGCAGCGGACATACGCGCGCCCGGAGTTCGTCAATCCTGGAAATCACTCCGGCACCCCAAAACAGTGAGTAATAGTCAATGAAACGGGCCAAAACCGGAACAAACTGCGAGTCTTGACGACCAACACGTATGCACACCATGGGGTTCAACAACCCTGGAAATCGCTTTGGGAGCCCAAAACAGTGACGAATAGTTCACGAAACGGGCCAGAATCGACCAAAACTGTGAGTGTTGATGATGACCCAGCGTCGCGCGCCCGGTGTTAAGTCAATCGTGGAAATCACTCCGGGACCCCAAAACAGAGTAATAGTCAGAAGCGGGTCAGAATAGGCCCAAGCTGCCATTGTTGATGACCCGACGTAAGCGCACCACAGGATCGTCAATCATGAAAATCGCTCAGGAGCCCAAAGCGGTCGATAATAGTGCATCAAGCGGACCAGAATCGGCCAAAATTGCGAGTGTTGAGACGGACACGTAAGCGCACCCAGGATTCGTCAATCATGGAAATCACTCCGGCACCCCAAAACAGTGAGTAATAGTCAAAAAGCGGGCAGAACCGGTCCAAACTGCGAGTCTTGAGGACCAACATGTAAGCACACCTTGGGGTTCAACAACCATGGAAATCGCTTTGGGACCCAAAAGCGGTGAGTAATAGTCCACGAAGCGAGCAGAATCAACCAAAACTGTGAGTGTTGATGACCGACACGTAAAGCGCACCCGGAGATCGTCAATCGTGGAAATTGCTATGAGACCCCAAAGCGGTGAGTAATATTGCATGAAAGCGGACCAGAATCGATCAAAATTGTGAGTGTTGATGGTGACGTAATCGCACCCGGTGTTTGTCAATCGTGGAAATCACTCGGGGCCCCAAAACAGAGTAATAGTCTAAGAAAGCGGGCCGAATCGGCCCAAGCTGCCATTGTTGATGACCTACTGCATAAGCGCACCCTAGGGATCGTCAATCATGAAAATCGCTCTGGGACCCCAAAACTGTGAGTAATATTGTATCAAGCGGACCAGAATCGGCCAAAATTGCGAGTGTTGACGACGGACATAAAGCGCACCGGGGTTCGTCAATCTGGAAATCACTCCGGTACCCCCAAACAGTGAGCAATAGTCAAAAGCGGGCAGAACCGGCCCAAACTGCGATTCTTGACGACCAACACGTAAGCACACCACAGGGTTCAACAACCACGGAAATCGCTTTAGGAGCCCAAAGCGGTGAGAATAGTTCACGAAGCGGGCCAGAATCGACCAAAACTGTGAGTGTTGATGACCGACACGTAAGCGCACCCGGTGTTAAGTCAATCGTGGAAATCACTCCGGGACCCCAAAACATAGTAATAGTCAAAAAGCGGGCCAGAATCGGCCCAAACTGCCATTGTTGATGACCGACACGTAAGCGCACCACAGGATGCGTCAATCGTGAAAATCGCTCTAGGACCCCAAAGCGGTGAGTAATAGTGCATCAAGCGGACCAGAATCGGCCAAAATTGCGAGGTCAGCAGCGGACATAGCGCACCCGGAGTTCGTCAATCACTGGAAATCACTCCGGCACCCCAAAGCAGTGAGTAATAGTCAAAAGCGGGCCAAAACCGGAACAAACTGCGAGTCTTGACGACCAACACGTATGCACACCATGGGGTTCAACAACCCTGGAAATCGCTTTGGGAGCCCAAAACAGTGAGAATAGTTCACGAAGCGGGCAGAATCGACCAAAGCTGTGAGTGTTGATGACCGGCAGCGTCGCGCACCCGGTGTTAAGTCAATCGTGGAAATCACTCCGGGACCCAAAACAGAGTAATAGTCAGAAGCGGGTCAGAATAGGCCCAAGCTGCCATTGTTGATGACCGACACGTACGCACCACAGGATCGTCAATCATGAAAATCGCTCTGGGAGCCCAAAGCGGTCGATAATAGTGCATCAAGCGGACCAGAATCGGCCAAAATTGCGAGTGTTGACAGCGGACACGTCGCGCACCCAGGATTAAATCAATCATGGAAATCACTCCGGCACCCCAAAACAGTGAGTAATAGTCAAAAAGCGGGCAGAACCGGTCCAAACTGCGAGTCTTGAGGACCAACATGTAAGCACACCTTGGGGTTCAACAACCATGGAAATCGCTTTGGGACCCAAAAGCGGTGAGTAATAGTCCACGAAGCGAGCAGAATCAACCAAAACTGAGTGTTGATGACCGACACGTAAGCGCACCCGGAGATCGTCAATCGTGGAAATTGCTATGAGACCCCAAAGCGGTGAGTAATATTGCATGAAAGCGGACCAGAATCGATCAAAATTGTGAGTGTTGATGGTGACACGTAATCGCACCCGGTGTTTGTCAATCGTGGAAATCACTCCGGGGCCCCAAAACAGAGTAATAGTCTAAGAAAGCGGGCCGAATCGGCCCAAGCTGCCATTGTTGATGACCTACGCATAAGCGCACCTAGGGATCGTCAATCATGAAAATCGCTCTGGGACCCCAAAACTGTGAGTAATATTGTATCAAGCGGACCAGAATCGGCCAAAATTGCGAGTGTTGACGACGGACATAAGCGCACCCGGGGTTCGTCAATCACGGAAATCACTCCGGTACCCCCAAACAGTGAGCAATAGTCCAAAAGCGGGCAGAACCGGCCCAAACTGCGATTCTTGACGACCAACACGTAAGCACACCACTTGGGGTTCAACAACCACGGAAATCGCTTTAGGAGCCCAAAGCGGTGAGAATAGTTCACGAAGCGGGCAGAATCGACCAAAACTGTGAGTGTTGATGACCGACACGTAAACACGCCCCGGTGTTCGTCAATCGTGGAAATCACTCAGGGACCCCAAAACATAGTAATAGTCTAAGAAACGGGCCAGATTCGGCCCAAACTGCCATTGTTGATGACCGACCGTAAGCGCACCACAGGATGCGTCAATCGTGAAAATCGCTCTAGGACCCCCAAAGCGGTGAGTAATAGTGCATCAAGCGGACCAGAATCGGCCAAAATTGCGAGGTCAGCAGCGGACACTTAGCGCGCCCGGGGTTCGTCAATCTGGAAATCACTCCGGCACCCCAAAACAGTGAGTAATAGTCCATGAAACGGGCCAAAACCGGAACAAACTGCGAGTCTTTACGACCAACACGTATGCACACCATGGGGTTCAACAACCCTGGAAATCGCTTTGGGAGCCCAAAACAGCGAGAATAGTTCACGAAGCGGGCAGAATCGACCAAAACTGTGAGTGTTGATGACCAAGCGTCGCGCACCCGGTGTTAAGTCAATCGTGGAAATCACTCCGGGACCCAAAACAGAGTAATAGTCAAGAAGCGGGTCAGAATAGGCCCAAGCTGCCATTGTTGATGACCGACACGTAGCGCAGCGCACCACAGGATCGTCAATCATGAAAATCGCTCTGGGAGCCCAAAGCGGTCGATAATAGTGCATCAAGCGGACCAGAATCGGCCAAAATTGCGAGTGTTGACGGCGGACGTAAGCGCACCCAGGATTAATCAATCATGGAAATCACTCCGGCACCCCAAAACAGTGAGTAATAGTCAAAAGCGGGCCAGAACGGTCCAAACTGCGAGTCTTGAGGACCAACATGTAAGCACACCTTGGGGTTCAACAACCATGGAAATCGCTTTGGGACCCAAAAGCGGTGAGTAATAGTCCACGAAGCGAGGCAGAATCAACCAAAACTGTGAGTGTTGATGACCGACACGTAAGCGCACCCGGAGATCGTCAATCGTGGAAATTGCTATGAGACCCCAAAGCGGTGAGTAATATTGCATGAAAGCGGACCAGAATCGATCAAAATTGTGAGTGTTGATGGTGACACGTAATCGCACCCGGTGTTTGTCAATCGTGGAAATCACTCCGGGCCCCAAAACAGAGTAATAGTCTAAAAAGCGGGCCGAATCGGCCCAAGCTGCCATTGTTGATGACCTACTGCATAAGCGCACCCTAGGGATCGTCAATCATGAAAATCGCTCTGGGACCCCAAAAGCTGTGAGTAATATTGTATCAAACGGACCAGAATCGGCCAAAATTGCGAGTGTTGACGACGGACACTTAAACGCACCCCGGGGTTCGTCAATCCTGGAAATCACTCCGGTACCCCCAAACAGTGAGCAATAGTCCAAGAAACCGGCCAGAACCGGCCCAAACTGCGATTCTTGACGACCAACACGTAAGCACACCCTGGGATTCAACAACCCTGGAAATCGCTTTAGGAGCCGAAAACGGTGAGGAATAGTTCACGAAACGGGCCAGAATCGACCAAAACTGTGAGTGTTGATGACCGGCACGTAAACGCACCCCGGTGTTCGTCAATCGTGGAAATCACTCCGGGACCCCAAAACATAGTAATAGTCCAAGAAACGGGCCAGAATCGGCCCAAACTGCCATTGTTGATGACCGACACGTAAACGCACCACAGGATGCGTCAATCGTGAAAATCGCTCTAGGACCCCCAAAGCGGTGAGTAATAGTGCATCAAGCGGACCAGAATCGGCCAAAATTGCGAGGTCAGCAGCGGACGCCGCGCACCCGGGGTTCGTCAATCACTGGAAATCACTCCGGCACCCCAAAACAGTGAGTAATAGTCAAAGCGGGCCAAAACCGGAACAAACTGCGAGTCTTGACGACCAACACGTATGCACACCATGGGGTTCAACAACCACTGGAAATCGCTTTGGGAGCCCAAAACAGTGAGAATAGTTCACGAAGCGGGCAGAATCGACCAAAACTGTGAGTGTTGATGACCCAGCGTAAGCGCACCCGGTGTTCGTCAATCGTGGAAATCACTCCGGGACCCCAAAACAGAGTAATAGTCAGAAGCGGGTCAGAATAGGCCCAAGCTGCCATTGTTGATGACCGACCGTAAGCGCACCACAGGATCGTCAATCATGAAAATCGCTCAGGAGCCCAAAGCGGTCGATAATAGTGCATCAAGCGGACCAGAATCGGCCAAAATTGCGAGTGTTGACGGCGGACACGTAAGCGCACCCAGGATTAAATCAATCATGGAAATCACTCCGGCACCCCAAAACAGTGAGTAATAGTCAAAAGCGGGCAGAACCGGTCCAAACTGCGAGTCTTGAGGACCAACATGTAAGCACACCTTGGGGTTCAACAACCATGGAAATCGCTTTGGGACCCAAAAGCGGTGAGTAATAGTCCACGAAGCAGAGCAGAATCAACCAAAACTGTGAGTGTTGATGACCGACACGTAAGCGCACCCGGAGATCGTCAATCGTGGAAATTGCTATGAGACCCCAAAGCGGTGAGTAATATTGCATGAAAGCGGACCAGAATCGATCAAAATTGTGAGTGTTGATGGTGACACGTAATCGCACCCGGTGTTTGTCAATCGTGGAAATCACTCCGGGGCCCCAAAACGGAGTAATAGTCTAAAAAGCGGGCCGAATCGGCCCAAGCTGCCATTGTTGATGACCTACGCAAGCGCACCTAGGGATCGTCAATCATGAAAATCGCTCTGGGACCCCAAAACTGTGAGTAATATTGTATCAAGCGGACCAGAATCGGCCAAAATTGCGAGTGTTGACGACGGACATAGCGCACCCGGGGTTCGTCAATCTGGAAATCACTCCGGTACCCCAAACAGTGAGCAATAGTCAAAGCGGGCAGAACCGGCCCAAACTGCGATTCTTGACGACCAACACGTAAGCACACCTTGGGGTTCAACAACCACGGAAATCGCTTTAGGAGCCCAAAGCGGTGAGAATAGTTCACGAAGCGGGCCAGAATCGACCAAAACTGTGAGTGTTGATGACCGACACGTAAGCGCACCCGGTGTTAAGTCAATCGTGGAAATCACTCCGGGACCCCAAAACATAGTAATAGTCAAAAAGCGGGCCAGAATCGGCCCAAACTGCCATTGTTGATGACCGACACGTAAGCGCACCACAGGATGCGTCAATCGTGAAAATCGCTCTAGGACCCCAAAGCGGTGAGTAATAGTGCATCAAGCGGACCAGAATCGGCCAAAATTGCGAGGTCAGCAGCGGACACCGCGCACCCGGAGTTCGTCAATCTGGAAATCACTCCGGCACCCCAAAACAGTGAGTAATAGTCAAAAGCGGGCCAAAACCGGAACAAACTGCGAGTCTTGACGACCAACACGTATGCACACCATGGGGTTCAACAACCATGGAAATCGCTTTGGGAGCCCAAAACAGTGAGAATAGTTCACGAAGCGGGCAGAATCGACCAAAACTGTGAGTGTTGATGACCCGGCGTAAGCGCGCCCGGTGTTAAGTCAATCGTGGAAATCACTCCGGGACCCCAAAAGCAGAGTAATAGTCAGAAGCGGGTCAGAATAGGCCCAAGCTGCCATTGTTGATGACCGACACGTAAGCGCACCACAGGATCGTCAATCATGAAAATCGCTCAGGAGCCCAAAGCGGTCGATAATAGTGCATCAAGCGGACCAGAATCGGCCAAAATTGCGAGTGTTGACGGCGGACACGCGCACCCAGGATTAAATCAATCATGGAAATCACTCCGGCACCCCAAAACAGTGAGTAATAGTCAAAAGCGGGCAGAACCGGTCCAAACTGCGAGTCTTGAGGACCAACATGTAAGCACACCTTGGGGTTCAACAACCATGGAAATCGCTTTGGGACCCAAAAACGGTGAGTAATAGTCCACGAAACGAGCCAGAATCAACCAAAACTGTGAGTGTTGATGACCGACACGTAAGCGCACCCGGAGATCGTCAATCGTGGAAATTGCTATGAGACCCCAAAGCGGTGAGTAATATTGCATGAAACGGACCAGAATCGATCAAAATTGTGAGTGTTGATGAGTGACACGTAATCGCACCCGGTGTTTGTCAATCGTGGAAATCACTCCGGGGCCCCAAAACAGAGTAATAGTCTAAGAAACGGGCCCGAATCGGCCCAAGCTGCCATTGTTGATGACCTACTGCATAAGCGCACCCTAGGGATCGTCAATCATGAAAATCGCTCTGGGACCCCAAAGCTGTGAGTAATATTGTATCAAGCGGACCAGAATCGGCCAAAATTGCGAGTGTTGACGGACGGACATAAGCGCACCCGGGGTTCGTCAATCTGGAAATCACTCCGGTACCCCAAACAGTGAGCAATAGTCCAAAAGCGGGCAGAACCGGCCCAAACTGCGATTCTTGACGACCAACACGTAAGCACACCACAGGGTTCAACAACCACGGAAATCGCTTTAGGAGCCCAAAGCGGTGAGAATAGTTCACGAAGCGGGCAGAATCGACCAAAACTGTGAGTGTTGATGACCGACACGTCGCGCACCCGGTGTTAAGTCAATCGTGGAAATCACTCCGGGACCCCAAAACATAGTAATAGTCAAAAAGCGGGCCAGAATCGGCCCAAACTGCCATTGTTGATGACCGACACGTAAGCGCACCACAGGATGCGTCAATCGTGAAAATCGCTCTAGGACCCCAAAGCGGTGAGTAATAGTGCATCAAGCGGACCAGAATCGGCCAAAATTGCGAGGTCAGCAGCGGACACCGCGCACCCGGAGTTCGTCAATCGGAAATCACTCCGGCACCCCAAAACAGTGAGTAATAGTCAAAAGCGGGCCAAAACCGGAACAAACTGCGAGTCTTGACGACCAACACGTATGCACACCATGGGGTTCAACAACCCTGGAAATCGCTTTGGGAGCCCAAAACAGTGAGAATAGTTCACGAAGCGGGCAGAATCGACCAAAACTGTGAGTGTTGATGACCGCAGCGTCGCGCACCCGGTGTTAAGTCAATCGTGGAAATCACTCCGGGACCCCAAACAGAGTAATAGTCAGAAGCGGGTCAGAATAGGCCCAAGCTGCCATTGTTGATGACCGACGTAAGCGCACCACAGGATCGTCAATCATGAAAATCGCTCTGGGAGCCCAAAGCGGTCGATAATAGTGCATCAAGCGGACCAGAATCGGCCAAAATTGCGAGTGTTGACAGCGGACACGTAAGCGCACCCGGATTAAATCAATCATGGAAATCACTCCGGCACCCCAAAACAGTGAGTAATAGTCAAAAGCGGGGCAGAACCGGTCCAAACTGCGAGTCTTGAGGACCAACATGTAAGCACACCTTGGGGTTCAACAACCATGGAAATCGCTTTGGGACCCAAAAGCGGTGAGTAATAGTCCACGAAGCGAGCAGAATCAACCAAAACTGTGAGTGTTGATGACCGACACGTAAGCGCACCCGGAGATCGTCAATCGTGGAAATTGCTATGAGACCCCAAAGCGGTGAGTAATATTGCATGAAGCGGACCAGAATCGATCAAAATTGTGAGTGTTGATGGTGACGTAATCGCACCCGGTGTTTGTCAATCGTGGAAATCACTCCGGGGCCCCAAAACAGAGTAATAGTCTAAAAAGCGGGCCGAATCGGCCCAAGCTGCCATTGTTGATGACCTACATAAGCGCACCTAGGGATCGTCAATCATGAAAATCGCTCTGGGACCCCAAACTGTGAGTAATATTGTATCAAGCGGACCAGAATCGGCCAAAATTGCGAGTGTTGACAGCGGACATAAGCGCACCCGGGGTTCGTCAATCACTGGAAATCACTCCGGTACCCCCAAACAGTGAGCAATAGTCAAAAAGCGGGCGAGAACCGGCCCAAACTGCGATTCTTGACGACCAACACGTAAGCACACCACAGGGTTCAACAACCACGGAAATCGCTTTAGGAGCCCAAAGCGGTGAGAATAGTTCACGAAGCGGGCCAGAATCGACCAAAACTGTGAGTGTTGATGACCGACACGTAAGCGCACCCGGTGTTAAGTCAATCGTGGAAATCACTCCGGGACCCCAAAACATAGTAATAGTCAAAAGCGGGCCAGAATCGGCCCAAACTGCCATTGTTGATGACCGACCGTAAGCGCACCACAGGATGCGTCAATCGTGAAAATCGCTCTAGGACCCCCAAAGCGGTGAGTAATAGTGCATCAAGCGGACCAGAATCGGCCAAAATTGCGAGGTCAGCAGCGGACACCGCGCGCACCGGAGTTCGTCAATCACTGGAAATCACTCCGGCACCCCAAAACAGTGAGTAATAGTCAAAAGCGGGCCAAAACCGGAACAAACTGCGAGTCTTGACGACCAACACGTATGCACACCATGGGGTTCAACAACCTGGAAATCGCTTTGGGAGCCCAAAACAGTGAGAATAGTTCACGAAGCGGGCAGAATCGACCAAAACTGTGAGTGTTGATGACCGCAGCGTCGCGCACCCGGTGTTCGTCAATCGTGGAAATCACTCCGGGACCCCAAAGCAGAGTAATAGTCAAGAAGCGGGTCAGAATAGGCCCAAGCTGCCATTGTTGATGACCGACACGTAAGCGCACACAGGATCGTCAATCATGAAAATCGCTCAGGAGCCCAAAGCGGTCGATAATAGTGCATCAAGCGGACCAGAATCGGCCAAAATTGCGAGTGTTGACGAGCGGACACGTAAGCGCACCCAGGATTAAATCAATCATGGAAATCACTCCGGCACCCCAAAACAGTGAGTAATAGTCAAAAGCGGGCAGAACCGGTCCAAACTGCGAGTCTTGAGGACCAACATGTAAGCACACCTTGGGGTTCAACAACCATGGAAATCGCTTTGGGACCCAAAAGCGGTGAGTAATAGTCCACGAAGCAGGCAGAATCAACCAAAACTGTGAGTGTTGATGACCGACACGTAAAGCGCACCCGGAGATCGTCAATCGTGGAAATTGCTATGAGACCCCAAAGCGGTGAGTAATATTGCATGAAAGCGGACCAGAATCGATCAAAATTGTGAGTGTTGATGGTGACACGTAATCGCACCCGGTGTTTGTCAATCGTGGAAATCACTCCGGGGCCCCAAAACAGAGTAATAGTCTAAAAAGCGGGCCGAATCGGCCCAAGCTGCCATTGTTGATGACCTACGCATAAGCGCACCTAGGGATCGTCAATCATGAAAATCGCTCTGGGACCCCAAAGCTGTGAGTAATATTGTATCAAGCGGACCAGAATCGGCCAAAATTGCGAGTGTTGACGGCGGACATATAAGCGCACCCGGGGTTCGTCAATCTGGAAATCACTCCGGTACCCCCAAACAGTGAGCAATAGTCAAAAGCGGGCCAGAACCGGCCCAAACTGCGAGTCTTGACGACCAACACGTAAGCACACCACAGGGTTCAACAACCACGGAAATCGCTTTAGGAGCCCAAAGCGGTGAGAATAGTTCACGAAGCGGGCCAGAATCGACCAAAACTGTGAGTGTTGATGACCGACACGTCGCGCACCCGGTGTTAAGTCAATCGTGGAAATCACTCCGGGACCCCAAAACATAGTAATAGTCAAAAAGCGGGCCAGAATCGGCCCAAACTGCCATTATTGATGACCGACGACACCGTAGCGCACCACAGGATGCGTCAATCGTGAAAATCGCTCTAGGACCCCAAAGCGGTGAGTAATAGTGCATCAAGCGGACCAGAATCGGCCAAAATTGCGAGGTCAGCAGCGGACGCCGCGCACCCGGGGTTCGTCAATCTGGAAATCACTCCGGCACCCCAAAACAGTGAGTAATAGTCAAAAGCGGGCCAAAACCGGAACAAACTGCGAGTCTTGACGACCAACACGTATGCACACCATGGGGTTCAACAACCATGGAAATCGCTTTGGGAGCCCAAAACAGTGAGAATAGTTCACGAAGCGGGCCAGAATCGACCAAAACTGTGAGTGTTGATGACCGGCGCGTCGCGCACCCGGTGTTAAGTCAATCGTGGAAATCACTCCGGGACCCCAAAACAGAGTAATAGTCCAGAAAGCGGGTCAGAATAGGCCCAAGCTGCCATTGTTGATGACCGACACGTAAGCGCACCACAGGATCGTCAATCATGAAAATCGCTCAGGAGCCCAAAGCGGTCGATAATAGTGCATCAAGCGGACCAGAATCGGCCAAAATTGCGAGTGTTGACAGCGGACACGTAAGCGCCCAGGATTAATCAATCATGGAAATCACTCCGGCACCCCAAAACAGTGAGTAATAGTCAAAAGCGGGCAGAACCGGTCCAAACTGCGAGTCTTGAGGACCAACATGTAAGCACACCTTGGGGTTCAACAACCATGGAAATCGCTTTGGGACCCAAAAGCGGTGAGTAATAGTCCACGAAGCGAGCAGAATCAACCAAAACTGTGAGTGTTGATGACCGACACGTAAGCGCACCCGGAGATCGTCAATCGTGGAAATTGCTATGAGACCCCAAAGCGGTGAGTAATATTGCATGAAAGCGGACCAGAATCGATCAAAATTGTGAGTGTTGATGGTGACACGTAATCGCACCCGGTGTTTGTCAATCGTGGAAATCACTCCGGGGCCCCAAAACAGAGTAATAGTCTAAAAAGCGGGCCGAATCGGCCCAAGCTGCCATTGTTGATGACCTACTGCATAAGCGCACCCTAGGGATCGTCAATCATGAAAATCGCTCTGGGACCCCAAAGCTGTGAGTAATATTGTATCAAGCGGACCAGAATCGGCCAAAATTGCGAGTGTTGACGACGGACATAAGCGCACCCGGGGTTCGTCAATCTGAAATCACTCCGGTACCCCAAACAGTGAGCAATAGTCCATGAAAGCGGGCGAACCGGCCCAAACTGCGATTCTTGACGACCAACACGTAAGCACACCTTGGGGTTCAACAACCACGGAAATCGCTTTAGGAGCCCAAAGCGGTGAGAATAGTTCACGAAGCGGGCAGAATCGACCAAAACTGTGAGTGTTGATGACCGACACGTAAAGCGCACCCGGTGTTAAGTCAATCGTGGAAATCACTCCGGGACCCCAAAACATAGTAATAGTCAAAAAGCGGGCCAGAATCGGCCCAAACTGCCATTGTTGATGACCGACACGTAAGCGCACCACAGGATGCGTCAATCGTGAAAATCGCTCTAGGACCCCAAAGCGGTGAGTAATAGTGCATCAAGCGGACCAGAATCGGCCAAAATTGCGAGGTCAGCAGCGGACACCGCGCACCCGGAGTTCGTCAATCACGGAAATCACTCCGGCACCCCAAAGCAGTGAGTAATAGTCAAAGCGGGCCAAAACCGGAACAAACTGCGAGTCTTGACGACCAACACGTATGCACACCATGGGGTTCAACAACCATGGAAATCGCTTTGGGAGCCCAAAACAGTGAGAATAGTTCACGAAGCGGGCAGAATCGACCAAAACTGTGAGTGTTGATGACCGGCGTCGCGCACCCGGTGTTAAGTCAATCGTGGAAATCACTCCGGGACCCCAAAAGCAGAGTAATAGTCCAGAAGCGGGTCAGAATAGGCCCAAGCTGCCATTGTTGATGACCGACACGTAAGCGCACCTGGGATCGTCAATCATGAAAATCGCTCAGGAGCCCAAAGCGGTCGATAATAGTGCATCAAGCGGACCAGAATCGGCCAAAATTGCGAGTGTTGACGGCGGACACGTAAGCGCACCCAGGATTAATCAATCATGGAAATCACTCCGGCACCCCAAAACAGTGAGTAATAGTCCAAGAAACGGGGCAGAACCGGTCCAAACTGTGAGTCTTGATGACCAACATGTAAGCACACCTTGGGGTTCAACAACCACGGAAATCGCTTTGGGACCCAAAAACGGTGAGTAATAGTCCATAAAACGAGCTAGAATCAACCAAAACTGTGAGTGTTGATGACCGGCACGTAAACGCACCCCGGAGACCGTCAATCGTGGAAATTGCTCTGAGACCCCAAAACGGTGAGTAATATTGCATGAAACGGACCAGAATCGATCAAAATTGTGAGTGTTGATGAGTGACACGTAATCGCACCCCGGTGTTTGTCAATCGTGGAAATCACTCCGGGGCCCCAAAACAGAGTAATAGTCTAAGAAAGCGGGCCGAATCGGCCCAAGCTGCCATTGTTGATGACCTGCATAAGCGCACCTAGGGATCGTCAATCATGAAAATCGCTCTGGGACCCCAAAGCTGTGAGTAATATTGTATCAAGCGGACCAGAATCGGCCAAAATTGCGAGTGTTGACGACGGACATAAGCGCACCCGGGGTTCGTCAATCACTGAAATCACTCCGGTACCCCAAACAGTGAGCAATAGTCAGAAAGCGGGCAGAACCGGCCCAAACTGCGATTCTTGACGACCAACACGTAAGCACACTTGGGGTTCAACAACCACGGAAATCGCTTTAGGAGCCCAAAGCGGTGAGAATAGTTCACGAAGCGGGCAGAATCGACCAAAACTGTGAGTGTTGATGACCGACACGTCGCGCACCCGGTGTTAAGTCAATCGTGGAAATCACTCCGGGACCCCAAAACATAGTAATAGTCAAAAGCGGGCCAGAATCGGCCCAAACTGCCATTGTTGATGACCGACACGTAAGCGCACCCAGGATGCGTCAATCGTGAAAATCGCTCTAGGACCCCCAAAGCGGTGAGTAATAGTGCATCAAGCGGACCAGAATCGGCCAAAATTGCGAGGTCAGCAGCGGACACCGCGCACCCGGAGTTCGTCAATCACGGAAATCACTCCGGCACCCCAAAACAGTGAGTAATAGTCAAAAGCGGGCCAAAACCGGAACAAACTGCGAGTCTTGACGACCAACACGTATGCACACCATGGGGTTCAACAACCTGGAAATCGCTTTGGGAGCCCAAAACAGTGAGAATAGTTCACGAAGCGGGGCAGAATCGACCAAAACTGTGAGTGTTGATGACCAAGCGCAGCGCGCACCCGGTGTTAAGTCAATCGTGGAAATCACTCCGGGACCCCAAAAGCAGAGTAATAGTCAGAAGCGGGTCAGAATAGGCCCAAGCTGCCATTGTTGATAACCGACACGTAAACGCACCCTGGGATCGTCAATCATGAAAATCGCTCTGAAGCCCAAAACGGTCAGTAATAGTGCATCAAACGGACCAGAATCGGCCAAAATTGCGAGTGTTGACAGCGGACACGTAAGCGCACCCGGGATTAAATCAATCATGGAAATCACTCCGGCACCCCAAAACAGTGAGTAATAGTCAAAAGCGGGCAGAACCGGTCCAAACTGCGAGTCTTGAGGACCAACATGTAAGCACACCTTGGGGTTCAACAACCATGGAAATCGCTTTGGGACCCAAAAGCGGTGAGTAATAGTCCACGAAGCGAGCAGAATCAACCAAAACTGTGAGTGTTGATGACCGACACGTAAGCGCACCCGGAGATCGTCAATCGTGGAAATTGCTATGAGACCCCAAAGCGGTGAGTAATATTGCATGAAAGCGGACCAGAATCGATCAAAATTGTGAGTGTTGATGGTGACACGTAATCGCACCCGGTGTTTGTCAATCGTGGAAATCACTCCGGGCCCCAAAACAGAGTAATAGTCTAAGAAAGCGGGCCGAATCGGCCCAAGCTGCCATTGTTGATGACCTACATAAGCGCACCTAGGGATCGTCAATCATGAAAATCGCTCTGGGACCCCAAAACTGTGAGTAATATTGTATCAAGCGGACCAGAATCGGCCAAAATTGCGAGTGTTGACGACGGACATAAGCGCACCCGGGGTTCGTCAATCGGAAATCACTCCGGTACCCCCAAACAGTGAGCAATAGTCCAAAAGCGGGCAGAACCGGCCCAAACTGCGATTCTTGACGACCAACACGTAAGCACACACAGGGTTCAACAACCACGGAAATCGCTTTAGGAGCCCAAAGCGGTGAGAATAGTTCACGAAGCGGGCCAGAATC
Organism: Aegilops longissima; assembly: GCA_021605205.1. Lineage (NCBI taxonomy): Eukaryota > Viridiplantae > Streptophyta > Magnoliopsida > Poales > Poaceae > Aegilops > Aegilops longissima. The sequence continues at coordinate 18,620 of JAHIAM010000345.1, forward strand.
GACCAAAACTGTGAGTGTTGATGACCGACACGTCGCGCACCCGGTGTTAAGTCAATCGTGGAAATCACTCCGGGACCCCAAAACATAGTAATAGTCAAAAAGCGGGCCAGAATCGGCCCAAACTGCCATTGTTGATGACCGACACGTAGCGCGCACCCAGGATGCGTCAATCGTGAAAATCGCTCTAGGACCCCCAAAGCGGTGAGTAATAGTGCATCAAGCGGACCAGAATCGGCCAAAATTGCGAGGTCAGCAGCGGACGCCGCGCACCCGGAGTTCGTCAATCACGGAAATCACTCCGGCACCCCAAAACAGTGAGTAATAGTCCAAGAAACGGGCCAAAACCGGAACAAAGTGCGAGTCTTGACGACCAACACGTATGCACACCATGGGGTTCAACAACCCTGGAAATCGCTTTGGGAGCCCATAACAGTGAGGAATAGTTCACGAAACGGGCGAGAATCGACCAAAACTGTGAGTGTTGATGACCCGCAGCGTAAGCGCACCCGGTGTTAAATCAATCGTGGAAATCACTCCGGGACCCCAAAACAGAGTAATAGTCCAAGAAACGGGTCAGAATAGGCCCAAGCTGCCATTGTTGATAACCGACACGTAAACGCACCCTGGGATCGTCAATCATGAAAATCGCTCTGAAGCCCAAAACGGTCAGTAATAGTGCATCAAACGGACCAGAATCGGCCAAAATTGCGAGTGTTGACGACGGACACGTAAACGCACCCCGGGATTCGTCAATCATGGAAATCACTCCGGCACCCCAAAACAGTGAGTAATAGTGCAAGAAACGGGCCAGAACCGGTCCAAACTGCGAGTCTTGAGGACCAACATGTAAGCACACCTTGGGGTTCAACAACCATGGAAATCGCTTCGGGACCCAAAAACGGTGAGTAATAGTCCACGAAACGAGCCAGAATCAACCAAAACTGTGAGTGTTAATGACCGACACGTAAACGCACCCTGGAGATCGTCAATCGTGGAAATTGCTATGAGACCCCAAAACAGTGAGCAATATTGCATGAAACGGACCAGAATCAATCAAAATTGTGAGTGTTGATGGTGACACGTAATCACACCCGGTGTTTGTCAATCGTGGAAATCACTCCGGGCCCCAAAACAGAGTAATAGTCTAAAAAGCGGGCCGAATCGGCCCAAGCTGCCATTGTTGATGACCTACATAAGCGCACCTAGGGATCGTCAATCATGAAAATCGCTCTGGGACCCCAAAACTGTGAGTAATATTGTATCAAGCGGACCAGAATCGGCCAAAATTGCGAGTGTTTGACGGACATAAGCGCACCCGGGGTTCGTCAATCTGAAATCACTCCGGTACCCCAAACAGTGAGCAATAGTCAAAAGCGGGCAGAACCGGCCCAAACTGCGATTCTTGACGACCAACACGTAAGCACACCACAGGGTTCAACAACCACGGAAATCGCTTTAGGAGCCCAAAGCGGTGAGAATAGTTCACGAAGCGGGCCAGAATCGACCAAAACTGTGAGTGTTGATGACCGACACGTCGCGCACCCGGTGTTAAGTCAATCGTGGAAATCACTCCGGGACCCCAAAACATAGTAATAGTCAAAAGCGGGCCAGAATCGGCCCAAACTGCCATTGTTGATGACCGACACGTAAGCGCACCACAGGATGCGTCAATCGTGAAAATCGCTCTAGGACCCCAAAGCGGTGAGTAATAGTGCATCAAGCGGACCAGAATCGGCCAAAATTGCGAGGTCAGCAGCGGACACCGCGCACCCGGGGTTCGTCAATCACGGAAATCACTCCGGCACCCCAAAACAGTGAGTAATAGTCAAAAGCGGGCCAAAACCGGAACAAACTGCGAGTCTTGACGACCAACACGTATGCACACCATGGGGTTCAACAACCTGGAAATCGCTTTGGGAGCCCAAAACAGTGAGAATAGTTCACGAAGCGGGGCAGAATCGACCAAAACTGTGAGTGTTGATGACCGGCAGCGTAAGCGCACCCGGTGTTAAGTCAATCGTGGAAATCACTCCGGGACCCCAAAACAGAGTAATAGTCGAAAGCGGGTCAGAATAGGCCCAAGCTGCCATTGTTGATGACCGACGTAAGCGCACCACTGGGATCGTCAATCATGAAAATCGCTCTCAGGAGCCCAAAGCGGTCGATAATAGTGCATCAAGCGGACCAGAATCGGCCAAAATTGCGAGTGTTGACGAGCGGACACGTCGCGCACCGGGATTAATCAATCATGGAAATCACTCCGGCACCCCAAAACAGTGAGTAATAGTCAAAAAGCGGGCAGAACCGGTCCAAACTGCGAGTCTTGAGGACCAACATGTAAGCACACCTTGGGGTTCAACAACCATGGAAATCGCTTTGGGACCCAAAAGCGGTGAGTAATAGTCCACGAAGCGAGCAGAATCAACCAAAACTGTGAGTGTTGATGACCGACACGTAAGCGCACCCGGAGATCGTCAATCGTGGAAATTGCTATGAGACCCCAAAGCGGTGAGTAATATTGCATAAAGCGGACCAGAATCGATCAAAATTGTGAGTGTTGATGGTGACACGTAATCGCACCCGGTGTTTGTCAATCGTGGAAATCACTCCGGGGCCCCAAAACAGAGTAATAGTCTAAAAAGCGGGCCGAATCGGCCCAAGCTGCCATTGTTGATGACCTACATAAGCGCACCTAGGGATCGTCAATCATGAAAATCGCTCTGGGACCCCAAAGCTGTGAGTAATATTGTATCAAGCGGACCAGAATCGGCCAAAATTGCGAGTGTTTGACGGACATAAGCGCACCCGGGGTTCGTCAATCGGAAATCACTCCGGTACCCCCAAACAGTGAGCAATAGTCAAAAGCGGGCAGAACCGGCCCAAACTGCGATTCTTGACGACCAACACGTAAGCACACCTTGGGGTTCAACAACCACGGAAATCGCTTTAGGAGCCCAAAGCGGTGAGAATAGTTCACGAAGCGGGCAGAATCGACCAAAACTGTGAGTGTTGATGACCGACACGTAAGCGCACCCGGTGTTAAGTCAATCGTGGAAATCACTCCGGGACCCCAAAACATAGTAATAGTCAAAAGCGGGCCAGAATCGGCCCAAACTGCCATTGTTGATGACCGACACGTAAGCGCACCACAGGATGCGTCAATCGTGAAAATCGCTCTAGGACCCCCAAAGCGGTGAGTAATAGTGCATCAAGCGGACCAGAATCGGCCAAAATTGCGAGGTCAGCAGCGGACATAGCGCACCCGGGGTTCGTCAATCACGGAAATCACTCCGGCACCCCAAAACAGTGAGTAATAGTCAAAGCGGGCCAAAACCGGAACAAACTGCGAGTCTTGACGACCAACACGTATGCACACCATGGGGTTCAACAACCTGGAAATCGCTTTGGGAGCCCAAAACAGTGAGAATAGTTCACGAAGCGGGCAGAATCGACCAAAACTGTGAGTGTTGATGACCGGCAGCGTCGCGCACCCGGTGTTAAGTCAATCGTGGAAATCACTCCGGGACCCCAAAACAGAGTAATAGTCAGAAGCGGGTCAGAATAGGCCCAAGCTGCCATTGTTGATGACCGACACGTAAGCGCACCACAGGATCGTCAATCATGAAAATCGCTCAGGAGCCCAAAGCGGTCGATAATAGTGCATCAAGCGGACCAGAATCGGCCAAAATTGCGAGTGTTGACAGCGGACACGTAAGCGCACCCAGGATAAATCAATCATGGAAATCACTCCGGCACCCCAAAACAGTGAGTAATAGTCAAAAGCGGGGCAGAACCGGTCCAAACTGCGAGTCTTGAGGACCAACATGTAAGCACACCTTGGGGTTCAACAACCATGGAAATCGCTTTGGGACCCAAAAGCGGTGAGTAATAGTCCACGAAGCGAGCAGAATCAACCAAAACTGTGAGTGTTGATGACCGACACGTAAGCGCACCCGGAGATCGTCAATCGTGGAAATTGCTATGAGACCCCAAAGCGGTGAGTAATATTGCATGAAAGCGGACCAGAATCGATCAAAATTGTGAGTGTTGATGGTGACACGTAATCGCACCCGGTGTTTGTCAATCGTGGAAATCACTCCGGGGCCCCAAAACAGAGTAATAGTCTAAAAAGCGGGCCGAATCGGCCCAAGCTGCCATTGTTGATGACCTACTGCATAAGCGCACCTAGGGATCGTCAATCATGAAAATCGCTCTGGGACCCCAAAGCTGTGAGTAATATTGTATCAAGCGGACCAGAATCGGCCAAAATTGCGAGTGTTGACGACGGACATAAGCGCACCCGGGGTTCGTCAATCTGGAAATCACTCCGGTACCCCAAACAGTGAGCAATAGTCAAAAGCGGGCAGAACCGGCCCAAACTGCGATTCTTGACGACCAACACGTAAGCACACCTTGGGGTTCAACAACCACGGAAATCGCTTTAGGAGCCCAAAGCGGTGAGAATAGTTCACGAAGCGGGGCAGAATCGACCAAAACTGTGAGTGTTGATGACCGACACGTAAGCGCACCCGGTGTTAAGTCAATCGTGGAAATCACTCCGGGACCCCAAAACATAGTAATAGTCAAAAGCGGGCCAGAATCGGCCCAAACTGCCATTGTTGATGACCGACACGTAAGCGCACCACAGGATGCGTCAATCGTGAAAATCGCTCTAGGACCCCAAAGCGGTGAGTAATAGTGCATCAAGCGGACCAGAATCGGCCAAAATTGCGAGGTCAGCAGCGGACATAAGCGCACCCGGAGTTCGTCAATCTGGAAATCACTCCGGCACCCCAAAACAGTGAGTAATAGTCAAAGCGGGCCAAAACCGGAACAAACTGCGAGTCTTGACGACCAACACGTATGCACACCATGGGGTTCAACAACCATGGAAATCGCTTTGGGAGCCCAAAACAGTGAGAATAGTTCACGAAGCGGGCAGAATCGACCAAAACTGTGAGTGTTGATGACCGTAGCGTCGCGCACCCGGTGTTAAGTCAATCGTGGAAATCACTCCGGGACCCCAAAACAGAGTAATAGTCCAAGAAACGGGTCAGAATAGGCCCAAGCTGCCATTGTTGATGACCGACACGTAAACGCACCATGGGATCGTCAATCATGAAAATCGCTCAGGAGCCCAAAGCGGTCGATAATAGTGCATCAAACGGACCAGAATCGGCCAAAATTGCGAGTGTTGACGACGGACACGTAAGCGCACCCAGATTCATCAATCATGGAAATCACTCCGGCACCCCAAAACAGTGAGTAATAGTCCAAGAAACGGGCCAGAACCGGTCCAAACTGCGAGTCTTGATGACCAACATGTAAGCACACCTTGGGGTTCAACAACCATGGAAATCGCTTTGGGACCCAAAAACGGTGAGTAATAGTCCACGAAACGAGCCAGAATCAACCAAAACTGCGAGTGTTGATGACCGACACATAAACGCACCCCGGAGATCGTCAGTCGTGGAAATTGCTCTGGGACCCCAAAACGGTGAGTAATAGTGCATGAAACGGACCAGAATCGATCAAAATTGTGAGTGTTGATGACTGACACGTAATCGCACCCAGTGTTTGTCAATCGTGGAAATCACTCCGGGGCCCCAAAACAGAGTAATAGTCCAAGAAAGCGGGCCGAAATCGGCCCAAGCTGCCATTGTTGATGACCTACTGCCATAAGCGCACCTAGGGATCGTCAATCATGAAAATCGCTCTGGGACCCCAAAACTGTGAGTAATATTGTATCAAGCGGACCAGAATCGGCCAAAATTGCGAGTGTTGTTGACGGACATAAGCGCACCCGGGGTTCGTCAATCTGGAAATCACTCCGGTACCCCCAAACAGTGAGCAATAGTCAAGAAGCGGGCAGAACCGGCCCAAACTGCGATTCTTGACGACCAACACGTAAGCACACCACAGGGTTCAACAACCACGGAAATCGCTTTAGGAGCCCAAAGCGGTGAGAATAGTTCACGAAGCGGGCAGAATCGACCAAAACTGTGAGTGTTGATGACCGACACGTAAAGCGCACCCGGTGTTAAGTCAATCGTGGAAATCACTCCGGGACCCCAAAACATAGTAATAGTCAAAAGCGGGCCAGAATCGGCCCAAACTGCCATTGTTGATGACCGACACGTAAGCGCACCACAGGATCGTCAATCGTGAAAATCGCTCTAGGACCCCAAAGCGGTGAGTAATAGTGCATCAAGCGGACCAGAATCGGCCAAAATTGCGAGGTCAGCAGCGGACATAAGCGCACCCGGGGTTCGTCAATCACGGAAATCACTCCGGCACCCCAAAGCAGTGAGTAATAGTCAAAAGCGGGCCAAAACCGGAACAAACTGCGAGTCTTGACGACCAACACGTATGCACACCATGGGGTTCAACAACCACTGGAAATCGCTTTGGGAGCCCAAAACAGTGAGAATAGTTCACGAAGCGGGCAGAATCGACCAAAACTGTGAGTGTTGATGACCGCAGCGTAAGCGCACCCGGTGTTAAGTCAATCGTGGAAATCACTCCGGGACCCCAAAACAGAGTAATAGTCAGAAGCGGGTCAGAATAGGCCCAAGCTGCCATTGTTGATGACCGACACGTAAGCGCACCACAGGATCGTCAATCATGAAAATCGCTCTGGGAGCCCAAAGCGGTCGATAATAGTGCATCAAGCGGACCAGAATCGGCCAAAATTGCGAGTGTTGACAGCGGACACGTAAGCGCACCCAGGATTAATCAATCATGGAAATCACTCCGGCACCCCAAAACAGTGAGTAATAGTCAAAAGCGGGCAGAACCGGTCCAAACTGCGAGTCTTGAGGACCAACATGTAAGCACACCTTGGGGTTCAACAACCATGGAAATCGCTTTGGGACCCAAAAGCGGTGAGTAATAGTCCACGAAGCGAGCAGAATCAACCAAAACTGTGAGTGTTGATGACCGACACGTAAGCGCACCCGGAGATCGTCAATCGTGGAAATTGCTATGAGACCCCAAAGCGGTGAGTAATATTGCATGAAGCGGACCAGAATCGATCAAAATTGTGAGTGTTGATGGTGACACGTAATCGCACCCGGTGTTTGTCAATCGTGGAAATCACTCCGGGGCCCCAAAACAGAGTAATAGTCTAAAAAGCGGGCCGAATCGGCCCAAGCTGCCATTGTTGATGACCTACATAAGCGCACCCTAGGGATCGTCAATCATGAAAATCGCTCTGGGACCCCAAACTGTGAGTAATATTGTATCAAGCGGACCAGAATCGGCCAAAATTGCGAGTGTTGACGACGGACATAAGCGCACCCGGGGTTCGTCAATCTGGAAATCACTCCGGTACCCCCAAACAGTGAGCAATAGTCAAAAGCGGGCAGAACCGGCCCAAACTGCGAGTCTTGACGACCAACACGTAAGCACACCTTGGGGTTCAACAACCACGGAAATCGCTTTAGGAGCCCAAAGCGGTGAGAATAGTTCACGAAGCGGGCCAGAATCGACCAAAACTGTGAGTGTTGATGACCGACACGTAAGCGCACCCGGTGTTAAGTCAATCGTGGAAATCACTCCGGGACCCCAAAACATAGTAATAGTCAAAAAGCGGGCCAGAATCGGCCCAAACTGCCATTGTTGATGACCGACACGTAAGCGCACCACAGGATGCGTCAATCGTGAAAATCGCTCTAGGACCCCAAAGCGGTGAGTAATAGTGCATCAAGCGGACCAGAATCGGCCAAAATTGCGAGGTCAGCAGCGGACATAGCGCACCCGGAGTTCGTCAATCACGGAAATCACTCCGGCACCCCAAAACAGTGAGTAATAGTCAAAAGCGGGCCAAAACCGGAACAAACTGCGAGTCTTGACGACCAACACGTATGCACACCATGGGGTTCAACAACCACTGGAAATCGCTTTGGGAGCCCAAAACAGTGAGAATAGTTCACGAAGCGGGCAGAATCGACCAAAACTGTGAGTGTTGATGACCGCAGCGTCGCGCACCCGGTGTTAAGTCAATCGTGGAAATCACTCCGGGACCCCAAAACAGAGTAATAGTCAGAAGCGGGTCAGAATAGGCCCAAGCTGCCATTGTTGATGACCGACACGTAAGCACCACAGGATCGTCAATCATGAAAATCGCTCAGGAGCCCAAAGCGGTCGATAATAGTGCATCAAGCGGACCAGAATCGGCCAAAATTGCGAGTGTTGACGACGGACACGTCGCGCACCCAGGATTAATCAATCAAGGAAATCACTCCGGCACCACAAAACAGTGAGTAATAGTCCAAGAAATGGGGCAGAACCGGTCCAAACTGCGAGTCTTGATGACCAACATGTAAGCACACCTTGGGGTTCAACAACCATGGAAATCGCTTTGGGACCCAAAAACGGTGAGTAATAGTCCACGAAACGAGCCAGAATCAACCAAAACTGCGAGTGTTGATGACCGACACGTAAACGCACCCCGGAGATCGTCAATCGTGGAAATTGCTCTGGGACCCCAAAACGGTGAGTAATAGTGCATGAAACGGACCAGAATCGATCAAAATTGTGAGCGTTGATGACTGACACGTAATCACACCCCGGTGTTTGTCAATCGTGTAAATCACTCGGGGACCCCAAAAAGAGAGTAACAGTCCAAGAAACAGGCCCGAATCGGCCCAACCTGCCATTGTTGATAACCTACACGCAAACGCACCCTAGGGATCATCAATCATGAAAATCGCTCTGGGACCCCAAAACTGTGAGTAATAGTGTATCAAACGGACCAGAATCGGCCAAAATTGCGAGTGTTGACGGACGGACATAAGCGCACCCGGGGTTCGTCAATCTGGAAATCACTCCGGTACCCCAAACAGTGAGCAATAGTCAAAAGCGGGCAGAACCGGCCCAAACTGCGATTCTTGACGACCAACACGTAAGCACACACTTGGGTTCAACAACCACGGAAATCGCTTTAGGAGCCCAAAGCGGTGAGAATAGTTCACGAAGCGGGCCAGAATCGACCAAAACTGTGAGTGTTGATGACCGACACGTAAGCGCACCCGGTGTTAAGTCAATCGTGGAAATCACTCCGGGACCCCAAAACATAGTAATAGTCAAAAGCGGGCCAGAATCGGCCCAAACTGCCATTGTTGATGACCGACACGTAAGCGCACCACAGGATGCGTCAATCGTGAAAATCGCTCTAGGACCCCAAAGCGGTGAGTAATAGTGCATCAAGCGGACCAGAATCGGCCAAAATTGCGAGGTCAGCAGCGGACATAAGCGCACCCGGGGTTCGTCAATCCTGGAAATCACTCCGGCACCCCAAAACAGTGAGTAATAGTCCAAGAAACGGGCCAAAACCGGAACAAACTGCGAGTCTTGACGACCAACACGTATGCACACCATGGGGTTCAACAACCCTGGAAATCGCTTTGGGAGCCCAAAACAGTGAGGAATAGTTCACGAAACGGGCCAGAATCGACCAAAACTGTGAGTGTTGATGACCGACGCGTAAACGCTCCCCGGTGTTCGTCAATCGTGGAAATCACTCCGGGACCCCAAAACAGAGTAATAGTCCAGGAAACGGGTCAGAATAGGCCCAAGCTGCCATTGTTGATGACCGACACGTAAACGCACCCTGGGATCGTCAATCATGAAAATCGCTCTGGGAGCCCAAAACGGTCAGTAATAGTGCATCAAACGGACCAGAATCGGCCAAAATTGCGAGTGTTGACGACGGACACGTAAACGCACCCCGGGATTCGTCAATCATGGAAATCACTCCGGCACCCCAAAACAGTGAGTAATAGTCCAAGAAACGGGGCAGAACCGGTCCAAACTGCGAGTCTTGATGACCAACATGTAAGCACACCTTGGGGTTCAACAACCA
>JAHIAM010000346.1:0-26032 GCA_021605205.1 Aegilops longissima
GTAATCACATACAAGTCTTCCTATTAACCCTAGCGTCACGAACCTTAAGTGTGTAGACCCTACGGGTTGGAGACATCTGAACATGACCGGGGCGCTCTGGTCAATAACCAACAGCGGGATCTGGATACCCATGTTGGCTCCCACATGCTCCTCGATGATGTCATCGGATGAACCACGATGTCTAGGGTTCAAGCAACCCGTATTCTATTCCCTTTGTCGACGGTATGTTACTTGCGAGACTCGATCGTCGGTATCCCAATACCTCGTTTAGTCTCGTTACCGGCAAGTCACTTTACTCGTGCCGTAATGCATGATCCCGTGACGGACACTTGATCACTTTGAGCTCATTATGATGATGCACTACCGAGTGGGCCCGGTGATACCTCTCCGTCATATGGGTGACAAATCCTGTCTCGATCCGTGTCAACCCATGACACTTTCGGAGATACCGTAATGCACCTTTATAGTCACCCGATTACGTTGTGATGTTTGGTACACCCAAAGCATTCCTCGGCATCCAGGAGTTACGATCTCAAGGTCTAAGGAAGAGATACTTGACATTGGAAAAGCTCTAGCAAAACGAACTACGATCTTGTGCTATGCTTAGGATTGGGTCTTGTCCATCACGTCATTCTCCTAATGGCGTGATCCCGTTATCAATGACATCGATGTCCATAGTCGAAACCATGACTATCTGTTGACCAACGAGCTAGTCAACTAGAGGCTTACTAGGGACGTATTGTAGTCTATGTATTCACCGCGTATTACGATTTCCGGATAATACAGTTATAGCATGAATAAAGACAATTATCATGAACAAGGAAATATAATAATAATGCTTTTATTATTGCCTCTAGGGCATATTTCCAACAGTCTCCCACTTGCACTAGAGTCAATAATCTAGTTACATTGTGATGAATCGAACACCCATAGAGTTCGGTGTTGATCATGTTTTGCCCATGAGAGAGGTTTAGTCAGCGGATCTGCGACATTCAGATCCGTATGCACTTTACAAATTTCTATGTCTCCATCCTGAACATTTTCACGGATGGAGTTGAGCGACGCTTGATGTGCCTTGTCTTCTTGTGAAACCTGGGCTCCTTGGCAAGGGCAATAGCTCGGTGTTGTCACGGAAGAGTTTGATCGGCCCGATGCATTGGGTATGACTCCTAGGTCGGTGATGAACTCCTTCACCCAAATTGCTTCATGCGCTGCCTCCGAGGCTGCCATGTACTCCGCTTCACATGTAGATCCCGCCACGACGCTCTGCTTGCTGCACCAGCCATCTGCTCCACCATTCAACATATACACGTATCCGGTTTGTGACTTAGAGTCATCCAGATCTGTGTCGAAGCTAAGCGTCGGCGTAACCCTTCTGACGAGCTCTTCGTCACCTCCATAAACGCGAAACATGTCCTTTGTCCTTTTCGGTACTTCAGGATATTCTTGACCGCTGTCCGGTGTTCCTTGCGGGATTACTTTGGTACCTTCCTACCAAACTTACGGCAAGGTTTACATCAGGTCAGTACACAGCATGGCATACATAATAGATCCTATGGCTGAGGCATAGGGATGACACTCATCTCTTCTTTATCTTTTGCCGTGGTCGGGCATTAAGCTGAGCTCAATCTCACACCTTGCAATCTGACAAGAACCCTTCTTGGATTGATCCATTTTGAACTTCTTCAAAATCTTATCAAGGTATGTGCTTTGTGAAAGACCTATGAGGCGTCTTGATCTATCTCTATAGATCTTGATGCCTAATATATAAGCAACTTCTCCAAGGTCTTTCATTGAAAACACTTATTCAAGTAGGCCTTAATGCTGTCCAAGAATTCTATATCATTTCCCATCAAAAGTATGTCATCTACATATAATATGAGAAATGCTCTGAGCTCCCACACACTTTCTTGTAAGCGTAGGCTTCTCCATAGTTCTCGCATAAACCCAAGCGCTTTGATCATCTCATCAAAGCGAATGTTCCAACTCGAGATGCTTGCACCAGCCCATAAATGGATCATTTGGAGCTTGCATACCTTGTCGACATTCTTAGGATCGACAAAACCTTCGGCTGCATCATATACAGCTCTTCCTTAAGATATCCGTTAAGGAACGCTGTTTTGGCGTCCATCTGCCATATCTCATAATCATAGTATGCGGCAATTGCTAACATGATTCGGACGGACTTAAGCTTCGCTACGGAGAGAAAGTCTCATCGTAGTCAATCCCTTGAACTTGCCGATAACCCTTAGCGACAAGTCGAGCTTTATAGATGGTGACATTACCATCGCGTCCGTCTTCTTCTTAAAGATCCATTTGTTTTCTATCGCTCGCCGATCATCGGCAAGTCGGTCAAAGTCCACACTTTGTTTTCATACATGGATTCTATCTCGGATTTCATGGCTTCTAGCCATTTGTTGGAATCTGGGCCGCCATCGCTTCTTCATAGTTCGAAGGTTCTTTGTTGTCTAACAACATGATTTCGGGACAGGGTTCCTGCACCACTGCAGTGCGGGCGTGTCCTTGTGGACCTCTGAAGTTCAAGTAGCAACTTGATCCGAAGTACCTTGATCATCATCATTAATTTCCTCTTGGTTGGTGTAGGCATCACAGGAACATTTTCTGAGCTGCACTACTATCCTGTTCAAGAGGTAGTACTTCATCGAGTTCTACTTTCCTCCCACTTACTTCTTTCGAGAGAAACTCTTTTTCCAGAAAGGATTCGTTCTTGGCAACAAAGATCTTGCCCTCGGATCTTAAGTAGAAGGTATACCCAATGGTTTCTTTAGGGTATCCTATGAAGACGCATTTTCCGACTTGGGTTCGAGCTTTTCGGGTTGAAGTTTCTTGACATAAGCATCGCATCCCCAAACTTTTAGAAACGACAGCTTAGGTTTCTTCCCAAACCATAATTCATACGGTGTCGTCTCAGCGGACTTAGGCGGTGCCCTATTTAAAGTGAATGTAGCTGTCTCTAGGCGTATCCCCAAAATGATAGCGGTAAATCAGTAAGAGACATCATAGACCGCACCATATCCAATAGAGTGCGATTCGACGTTCGGACACACCATTCGTTGAGGTGTTCGGTAGGCGTTAGTTGTGAAACGATTCCACATTTTCTTAAGTGTGTACCAAATTAGTGACTTAAGTATTCTCCTCCACGATCGATCGTAAGAATTTTATCTTTCGGTCACGTTGATTCTCTACTTCATTCTGAAATTCCTTGAACTTTTCAAAGGTCTCGGACTTGTGTTTCATCAAGTAGACATACCCATATCTACTCAAGTCATCTGTGAGAGTGAGAACATAACGATATCCTCCATGAGCCTCAACGCTCATTGGACCGCTTTTACATCGGTATGTATGATTTCCAACAAGTTGGTTGCTCGCTCCATTGTTAGGAGAAGCGGAGTCTTGGTCATCTTGCCCATGAGGCATGGTTCGCATGTGTCAAATGATTCATAATCTAAAGACTCCAAAAGTCCATCAGCATGGAGCTTCTTCATGCGCTTGACACCAATGTGACCAAAGGCGGCGAGTGCCACAAGTATGTGGGACTATCGTTATCAACTTTACATCTTTTGGTATTCACGATATAAACATGTGTAATACTACGCCGAGATTCATTAAGAATAAACCATTGACCATCTGAGCATGACCATAAAACATATCTCTCATATAAATAGAACAACCATTATTCTCGGATTTAAATGAGTAGCCATCTCGCATTAAACGAGATCCAGATACAATATTCATGCTCAAACTTGGCACCAAATAACAATTATCAAGGTTCATAACTAATCCCGTAGGTAAATGAAGAGGTAGCGTGCGACGGCGATCACATCGACTGGAACCATTCCCGACGCGCATCGTCACCTCGTCCTTTGCCGTCTCCGCTTATTCTGCGGCTCTGCTGTGAGTTACAAATATGAGCAACGACACGGTATCAAATACCGGGGAGTTACTACGAGTCTTGGTAAGGTACACATCAATTACATGTATATCAAATATACCTTTGGTGTTGCGGCCTTCTTGTCCGCTAGGTATTTGGGGCAGTTCCGCTTCGGTGACCCTTCCCTTGCAATAAAAGCACTCGGCCTCGGGCTTGGGTCCATTCTTTGACTTCTTCCGGCAACTTGCTTATCGGGCGCGGCAACCTCCTTGCCGTCCTTCTTGAAGTTCTTATTGCCCTTTCCTTCTTGAACTTAGTGGTCTTATTGACCATCAACACTTGATGTTCTTTCTTGATTTCAACCTCGGCTGACTTCAGCATAGAGAACACTTCAGAATGGTCTTTACCATCCCCTGCATGTTGTAATTCATCACAAAGCTCTTGTAGCTTGGTGGGAGCGATCGAGGATTCATCAATGACCGCCTCATCGGGGAGGTTAATATTCATTTGGGTCATACGGTTGTGCAACCCTGACATCTTGAGAATGTGCTCACCTTGTAACTATTTTCCTCCATCTTACAACTATAGAACTTGTCGGAGATGTCATATCTCTCGACCAGGCGTGAGCTTGGAAAACCAGTTTCAGCTCCTCGAACATCTCATATGCTCCGTGATGCTCAAAAGCGCTTTTGGAGCCCGGTTCTAAGCTGTAAAGCATGCCGCTTGAGCGAGGGAGTAATCATCGATGCGTGCCTGCCAAAGCGTTCAAATCGTCTTGCAGTCTTTGGAGAGCGGTGGGTCACCTAACGGTGCTTCTAGGACATATGCCTTCTTGGCAGCTATGAGGATGATCCTCAGGTTCCGGACCCAGTCCGTATAGTTGCTGCCATCATCTTTCATGTAACATCCCAAATTTCCTATTTGGAATGTTTTACAATTATAGTTAAGCATCCTGTGCATCCTGTTTGAATTTGAATGCCATTTGGAGTTTCAGAGAATTTTGAGTTTTGAATTTGAATTCAAACTTTGGCAAGTGGGCAACATTTCAAAAACTATGCCTGATAAATACTTGATCAAAAGTATGAGAGGAGTAAACATGACACTCCAAAAATATCAGAGGAAAACATTGCCAAAAGTTTTGGATTCAAATCTGAATTTTATTTGAATTTGAAAAAAATGGATTTTTATAAAGTTTGGATTTTGCATTTGGAAAAATGTTCAAATGAAAGGGAATTTTCCCCTGATCATTTTGGTATATATATACCCTATATAAAATATTTATAGTTATTGTTTTATTTCTGTTTTTGTTTTATTAAAAAAAATTCAAAAAAAGAAACCCCAGCGCCACCAGCCCCCTAGCCCAGCCAAGGCTTGCCACCAGCACAAGCAGCCGTGACCAACCAGCGGCCCGAGCTGCCCACATGACTGCCAGCCAGCCACACCGACGAGCCTTCCTCGAACCCCTTACGCGCCGGTCGCTTCGCTCGCGCACCCCTCTCTCTCTCATCGACAATGGGACCCGCCCCATCGTCAACCCCCCCGCCACGCGTCGCCGCGCAGATCGCGGATCTCGAAGGATCCGGATCCCGATCCTCCGATCGCCCCGAAGCTAGGCCGAGCCCCAGCTATTTAAGCCCTCGCCCGCACCCCATTCCCCCTAGCCCTCGCGGACCCCTCTCCTCTCGCTCGACCTCACGGGAGCTCTCTGCCGCCGCCATTCTCGTCGCCGTCGCCGCCCTAGCCACCCCGACCCCACCGACTCCACCAAACCCCTCCCGACCTCGTCAAGACCCGCCTTGACTACTCCCCGACCTCACCGATGCCGGAGCCCTCGCCGCACTCATCGCCGCCCTTGCCGCCGTCGGGCCTTGATAAGTCACCGGAAGCCCCCTCCCGTCCGATCGCCACCAACGGTAGATTAGAACCGAAGGGGTATTTCTTTATAAAACCACTTGTTCGGCCGGTTTAGTTCTGATTTATTAGTTAGGGTTTTATTTATTAGCCGGCCTGTTTTAGTTTAACCCTAGGCCCGTTTAGGTTATTTGGCCTTACGGTCGTAGTTTAGGCCCATTAGGCTTTTTTCTTTTAATTTCATTTTCTGTTTTAACAGAATAGTTTCTATTTTGAAAAATTCATATATTTTATTCTGTTTAATATTTTAGGTGATTCTTTTTTGTTGGTTTGCAAATTTTATGTAGTTTCTGTAGAATATATATTTAGCTATGTTAAAATTAATTAAAATTGCTTTAATTTAGTTTTAGTCAGAATAGTAAATCTGCTATAACTTGAGTTAGAAAAATTATTTTTGGATGATTCTTTTTGTCCCAACTTTATTTTGGCATTGCCAAACCATAAAAATTAACTTGGGTATTTTAGGATTAATAAATAAATAGTTTTAAGCAGAATCTTATTAATCCCAATTAATTAACTAGCTACTGTTTTCCTATTATTTTAAATAGTAAATAAATTTATTTTTAACATGTGATTGATTATTCTAGGATAGTTTCTGTCACTTTATAGGATGAACTTTTATTTATAATTAATAAAAGTTTTATTTTATTTTCTTAATAGAAATTGGATTAGGCCTAATAGGAGTTTTATAATAGCTTTTAAATTAATTCTTTTTGCTCCTAGTTGATTAATGAAATCCTTTCTGTTTAGTTAACCTAAAACCATGATTAGGTTATGTTGAGAAAATTTAATTATATAAAACTACTTTTAGTTATTGTTTGAAGTAGGAAAAACTTTGAATGGGTTTTCTTTGAGTTTTCCCCTTTGGATTTTGATTTGGTTGTTTTGGTGTGTTATGTTACTTTGTTATGCTATTGTGTTATGTGATCCTATTGCTATATGCTTATTGTGATTTGTTTGTCTCGGTAGAGTTTCCTGAGTGAAGCTTGCTACTCGACTCTTTAGCTTCGAGGATCATCGCAAGGCAAGTTTTGATCATGTTATTTCTATACCTATGTTTTTGTGCATTAGAATTGTCACCACCCCACCATGCATGCAGTAGTTGAAATTTTGAAGTTATTAAACTTGAGTAGTATCATGTGGTAGGATGAACCAATCCCTTGTTACCATGACCCGGGCTAAGTAGTTTACTTTGCTATGCTCGAGCGGGTTTTGGTTGAGTGAAATTCATAAGCAAGATGTGAGAGTCAATGATGATGACAACCCCATGAACTACAAGAATCAAGATGGACTTGAATTCACTCTTTGGGTGGAGGGCGGTTGACGGGCACCCTGGAGAACCCGGTGGTTGGCGGGATGCATGGAGAAGCGCCATGACATCTTGGAAAGCTTCACCCAGCCACGAAGAGAAGGATGGATGCCCCATGACCGAAGCTTACATGCAGCCGCAAGCCATTATGGGCTCTGGCTGGGTTAACCCTAGTAGTGACGCTGGCTGGACGGTACTACGAGATGTAGAAGAACGGTAGGATTGGATGGGTACCGGCAGTAGCCAGAAGAACTCTTTGGAAGACCCTGTTTCATTCGTCCCGTCTTCAAACACCATTAAGTGCGAAGACTTAAAAGGAGGGAATGATTCTTGCGGGGAAAGTGTGCAACCCTCTGCAGAGTTTAAAGATCTAATCGATTAGCCGTGTCCCCGGTTACGGACAATTTGAGCCTCTGGAACTTGGAAGTATTCGGAAATCTCAACACTAAAACTAATGAATTAATTTGAGGGGTTTATGACTTAATAATTTGGGAATGAGATATTGGTTGGCGGAACCATCTCAATAACTACCAACAATTGTAGTAATTTGCAAGCAAGTCCCTTTGTAGTAGGATAAAATTTGCTTTTCGCAAAATGATGAAACTTAGAGCCCCACAGCCAAAATGCATATAGTGTTAGTAACTTTATTATTGTATTTCTTCATGACTTGCCGACTTATTCAAAAGCTGACCTACATGGCTGCAACGTCTTATGTTGCGTAGGTATATTCGATCAGAGTGAGGCTACGCTCGCGCTTAGCGATTGCCCTTTGAGTCGGATGAACTCGCTTTATCTTGGACGCTCGTAGTGTTATTAGTTTATTTCTCATGAGTTGGCCTTGAGCGAATTTATTCCCTTGTAATAAAGACTCTATATGAGAATCGTGTAATGATATTCAGGTGTGATTGAACTTTGATTACTTTATCGATGTCTTGTGAGTACCGGCATGATCTTGGGATGGAATGCATACGTAGATTTGACCGATTTGGGTCAGGTCGCTCTGAGAGATGGTATCGAGCACACGCTGACCGTAGGATCGTAACCCCTAGGATCGGAAAGCCATAGGAAGAGACCATTTACTTTTAGCCTTATCATTCCGTAATTCTCCCTGTTCATTTCTAACTCCTCTCCGATTTTCAACATTCTAGATGGCGTCGAGTTCACCCCAGTTTGCTACGGAGTTTTGCTAGCCCGATGAGATGATGCCCTTCGCGTAAAGCTGGTCCAGATGGTGAAGAAGCTGAAGATCGCTCTACCCTCGATCACCGGAAGCCAACCAATGCACTTCCGACGGACACCGCTCTGGATTGAAGTGCATATCCAGTGGAGAACCCGGAGGACACACGGATCCTATTGACTTTGAGTTCACGAGTTCAAGCTGGATCATCGGAAGGGACGTGGCGATCTATCGAGCACTTGGACATCTCCGAGAGGAGTCAGGGCGAGCTCGATCCTCGGACCTCGCCATGGTTTCTCGCAGAGCAAGGAATGGAGATATCATCCGCACCGTGAGGGCGACTCCACTCTCTCTTATATCCGGGACTTGGAGTGTCTTCTCAAGGAACGGAGATTCAGACTTCGCCGTAACTCGAAGACACACGGAAGCTTTTGTTCATGAATCGAACTGGAGGAGAAGGCACGCGCAGACTTCCTTGGCCATGAGGAAGAAATCACGGACTTCATGGAGACAGTCGACGACCTGAAGATGAAGCTTGCCGCAATAGAGGAAAGGATGGACTTGGGAGAGGACCTTTATCCGAGTGGAGACAATGGACCCCTCGTGAGCAATGATCAGGATTTTGAAGGGAGTACCACTGAAGGAAGTCACAAGAGGAGGCGCCACAACAGAGGACGCAAGGATTTTTGATGAAGACTTTTTAGTCGACCACCATGTTATTTTTACTTTTTCATCGATCAGTTAGGCCGATAATTCGATTAGTCATGAGCTTTTGTAATCGAGATTGAACGATGTTTGAGTGGAATGAATAAATGATTGGTGTGTTTATGTTTGTGCATTCATATGGGTAGTGTTATTCCTCATAGACCATTGTTCTATTCTAATTGTCTCATCCACTCCAAAACACGGATGCCTCCGAGGCGTGACCTTTGGTTTTCCGCCGGAGCTCACCCAGCTGCTCCAAAGCAGCAGAATGCAATGATGCAGCTACTTATTCAGAATCGAACAACAACGCCAACAATCCACCGCCACCCCCCCGTGGACAACTTGACTCGATTTACGAGGCTGAATCCGCGATGTTCTCTAGCAGCACCGAGCCGATTGTGGCTGATGATTGGCTCCATAAAGTCGGAAGAGAGCTAATCACTTTGTGGGATGCACCGATGCAGAGAAGGTGCGCTTTGCGGCGCATCAACTTGATGGACCTGCAGCTTCTTGGTGGGAGAACTACACCGCCACTTATCCCATTGGTGCCATCACATGGGATCAGTTCAGCGAGCCTTCCTTGCTCATGTCTCACCTGGAGCCATGAGTGCGAAGAAGCGTGAGTTCCGCAACTTACGCCAGAGGAACCGTCTTGTGGCACGAGACGTGGATGAATTCAACAAGCTCGCTTCGCTATGCCCCGGATGATGTGGCCACAGATGCATAAGCGGGAGAAGTTCCTTGAGGGACTCAATGATGAAGCTGAGCATGCAGCTTATTGTGGCTACCTTCAACAACTACCGGGAGCTGGTAGACAAGGCCACCATACTTGAAGGCAAGCAGCAGCAGATAGAAGCCGCAAGCGGAAGTACAGCCGGGGAAGCACAACTCGGGAGCTCAGCGAAGCCCGTTATGCACCATACTCGGGAGGGCACACCCATCATAACCATGGAGGTCATAACCATGGAGGAAATGGTAACAACCGCAGCAGGACAACAAGTCAGGCCATGGCAATGGCAATGGAAATGGTAATGGCAATCAGCATCGTTCTGCCCGGCTCCGAAGGATCTGAGCCACATCACCTGCTTCAAGTGCGGAAGGCGGGGCACTCGCCACCGACTGCCCGGAGGCCAAGCGGAGGAATGGAAAGCGGCAATGGAGGCTTAGCGAAGAAGCCCAATCCGTTCCCTCGTGCTCGGTGAACCACATCGACATGGAGGGCGTCTATGATCAGCCGGACAACGTGGTTGGTAAGTTTTATTGAATTCACGTTCAGTTTTGGTACTCTTTGATTACGGTGCAGCGCATTCATTCATATCAAGGGTAGTTGTGGAAAATGCGGGTTGCCCACTAAAACCCTTAGAAGCCCCCTTGGCGTCGATTCGCGGGAGGAGAAATGATGGCAGGCCTAGGCTGTCATGCAACCCTCAACATCGGGAACCATAAATTTCCATGAGACCTCATAGTGTTGGAAACCCGGACCTTGGATGTAATCCTAGGCATGGATTGGTTGTCAAAGTTGAAGGAAACATAGATCTGCGCCAAGAAGTCTATTCGCCACCACCCCGGGCGTAAGAGGATCAAGTATGTAGCCAGCACAGCCGGATGAAGAATCGGTGCATTCCCTCACGGGAGTTGTTCGGGAGGAAGTGCGATGGTGCAAGATTTTCCGATGTGTTTAGGAGGAATTACGAGAATGCCACCGGACAGGACATTGAGTTTCGATTGAGCTATTGCGGCACAGCCCCAATATCCAAGAGACCTTATCGGATGCCACCGAATGAGTTGAAAGAGATCAAGGATCAAATTAATGAGTTATTGGAGAAAGGATATATTCGTCAAGCTCATCACCTTGGGGAGCCCCAGTTCTTTTGGTAGAGAAGAAGGATGGAAGCTTGAGGATGGTTGTGGATTATCGTATGCGTTGAGCGAAGTAACCATCAAGAACAAGTACCCTCTGCCGATGATTAATGATCTGTTTGATCAGCTAGTTGGAGCCAAGGTATTCTCTAAGATCGATCTTCGATCAGGGTATCATCAGTTGAAGATCCGTGAAAAGGATATACCCAAAACAGCATTCACTACCAGGTATGGTTTATATGAGTATACCGTCATGTCA
Source organism: Aegilops longissima (assembly GCA_021605205.1). NCBI lineage: Eukaryota > Viridiplantae > Streptophyta > Magnoliopsida > Poales > Poaceae > Aegilops > Aegilops longissima. The sequence continues at coordinate 11,114 of JAHIAM010000346.1, forward strand.
TTTGGATTGACTAATGCTCCTGCGTATTTCATGAATTTGATGAACAAGGTGTTCATGGAATATCTGGAGAAGTTTGTCGTGGTGTTCATCGATGATATATTGATTTTCTCCAAGAGCGAGGAAGAGCATAAGGAACATTTGCGTCTAGTTTTGGAGAAACTTCGAGAATATCAGTTGTATGCCAAGTTCAGCAAATGTGAATTCTGGCTGAAGGAAGTTGGATTCCTCGGACATGTTATTTCAGGAGAAGGAATAGCAGTTGATCCCGCCAAGGTTGAATCATCACCGATTGGCGGTCACCCACCTCGATCAAGGAGATCCGCAGTTTTCTCGGACTCGCGAGGATATTATCGGAGGTTCATTGAGAACTTCTCGAAGATTGCCAAGCCCATGACTGAAGCTGTTGAAGAAGGAAGCCAAGTATGTTTGGACCGAGGAATGTGAAGCCAGTTTTCAGGAATTGAAGAAAGCGGTTGGTCACAGCCCCGATATTGATTTTGCGGACATACACAAGGAATACGGGTCTATTGTGGCGCTTCTCGTCAAGGACTCGGAGGAGTACTAATGCAGGAAGGTAAAGTTGTAGCTTATGCCTCCGGACAGCTACGACCTCATGAGATGAATTATGCCACTCATGATTTGGAGTTAGCAGCCGTAGTGCATGCACTCAAGACTGGAGACATTTCCTCGCCGGAAACCGTTGTGATGTTTACACAGATCACAAGAGCTTGAAGTATATTTTCACGCAGAAGGAATTGAACCTCAGGCAGAGGAGATGGCTAGAGTTGATCAAGGACTATGACATGAGATTGCATTACCACCCAGGCAAAGCTAATGTTGTAGCAGATGCTTTGAGCCGTAAGAGTTATGTGAATACTCTTGCAGCAGGAGGATTACCCCAGGAGTTAGTCGATGACCTCAGAAATCTCCGACTGGAGATAGTTCCGAAATGATATGTTGCAACTCTAGAAGTACAGTCCACCTTGACCGAAAGGATTCGTGAAGCCCATAAGTCGGACAAGGAAATTGATGAGATAAAGCAAAAGATGGATGAAGGAAAAGCTAAAGGATTCCGTAAGGATGAACACGGAACTATATGGTTCGAGGATCGTATTTATGTGCCCAATGATCCCGAACTCAGGAAGCTAATTCTTCAGGAGGCTCATGATTCACCGTACTCGATTCACCCTGGTAACACCAAGATGTACCGGATTTGAAGGAAAGTTTACGGTGGGCGGTATGAAGAAGGATATTGCGAGTGCGTAGCGATATGCGATGTTTGTCAACGTGTTAAGGCAGAACATCGAAGCCAGCAGGTTACTCAACCTTTGCCGATTCCCGATTGGAAATGGGAGAAACTTGGAATGGATTTCATCACAGATTACCGGGACCCATTCAGGTTATGATTCTATCTGGGTAGTGGTTGATTGTTTGACCAAGGTAGCCCACTTCATTCCGTGAAGACTACCTATACCAGTGCTAAGTTGGCCAAGATATACATGACAAGGATCGATGTATGCATGGAGTTCGAGGAAAATCGTGTCGATAGAGGAACGCAGTTTACCTCAAAGTTTTGGAAGCGATTGCATGAAACTTTGGAGTGCGAGGCTGGAATTGATACAACTTTTCATCCGCAGCATGATGGACAGACCGAGAGAGTCAACCAGATTACGGAGGACATGTTGAGAGCTTGTGTGCTAGACTATGGGTCTAGCTGGGATGATAATTTGCCATACGCAGAATTCTCATACAACAACAGTTATCAATCCGATCGAAGATGGCCCTTTCGAAGCTCTATCACGGAAGGAGGTGCGAACACCATTCTTTGTGGGATAGTGTTGGAGATCGATCGCTTTTGGTTCCGATCTTATCGAGGATTCAAGAGAAAGTCAAGCTGATTCGAGACAGGCTCAAGATAGCACAGTCAAGACAGAAGAGTTATGCCGACAAGAAGTTTAAGGAAGTAACTTACGAAGCGGAGACCGAGCATATCTTCGTGTGTCTCCACCGTGGAATCAAGAGGTTTGGTGTCAAGGAAAGTTAGCACCCGATTCATTGGCCCCTACAAAATCCTCGAGCGTCGTGGAGAGGTTGCCTACAAGTTGGAATTGCGGAAGGATTGTCCGGAGTTCATGATGTCTTCCATGTTTCTCGGCTAAAGAAGTGTCATGCCGACATGGCCGATGTTCCGTTGAGAGATACAGTGCCCCTAGAGGCCATACAGCTTGACAGTGATCTGACTTACAAGGAGAAACCCGTCCGAATTCTCGAGACTGCGAGTAGAGTCACCCGCAGCAAGGTCATCAAATTTTGCAAGGTCTTGTGGAGTCACCACACCGAGGAAGAAGCCACACAGGCGCCAAGAAGACCTTCTTGAGACCACCCGCACCTATTTGCTAGCCAACCCAAATCTCGAGGGCGAGATTCATCTTAAGGTGGGTAGGTTTGTAACATCCCAAATTTCCTATTTGGAATGTTTTACAATTATAGTTAAGCATCCTATGCATCCTGTTTGAATTTGAATGCCATTTGGAGTTTCAGAGAATTTTGAGTTTTGAATTTGAATTCAAACTTTGGCAAGTGGGAAACATTTCAAAAACTATGCCTGATAAATACTTGATCAAAGTATGAGAGGAGTAAACATGACACTCCAAAAATATCAGAGGAAAACATTGCCAAAAGTTTTGGATTCAAATCTGAATTTTATTTGAATTTGAAAAAAATGGATTTTTATAAAGTTTGGATTTTGCCTTTGGAAAAATGTTCAAATGAAAGGGAATTTTCCCCTGATCATTTTGGTATATATATACCCTATATAAAATATTTATAGTTATTGTTTTATTTCTGTTTTTGTTTTATTAAAAAAAAATCAAAAAAAAAAGAGAAACCCCCCAGCGCCACCAGCCCCCTGCCCAGCCAATGCAAAGCCCAGTGCCAGCAGCCAATGACCAACCAGCCCACTGAGCCGCCCGGCGCCGTCTGGCCAGCCCACAAGACCGACCAGGCCTTCCTCAAGACTCAAACCCCTACTGCGCGGCGCTCGCCGCCACGCCCCCCTCTCTCTCTCACTGACAGCGGGACCCGCCCCAGCGTCAACCCCGCCCCACGCCACGCCGTCGCGCCATGGATCGCGGATCCCAAGGATCCGGATCCGTTCCTCCGATCGCCCCCGAAGCTAGGCCGAGGCCCCTGGCTATTTAAGCCCTCGCCCGCACCCCATTCCCCCCTAGCCCTCGCCGGACCCCTCTCCTCTCGCTCGACCTCACCGGAGCCCGAAGCTCTCGCCGCCGCCATTCTCATCGCCGTCGCCGCCCTAGCCACCCCCGACCCCCACCGACTCCACCAAACCCCTCCCCGACCTCGTCCGCACCCGCCCGGCTACTCCCCCGACCTCACCGACGCCTCAAGCCCTCGCCGACTCATCGCCGCCGCCCTTGCCGCCGTCGGCCGCGATAAGTCACCGAAGCCCCTCCCCGTCCGATGCGCCACCAACGTGTAGATTAGAACCAGAGGGGTATTTCTTTATAAAACCGCCTGATTCGGCGGTTTAGTTCTGATTTATTAGTTAGGGTTTTTATTTATTAGCCCGCCCGCTTTTAGTTTAACCCTAGGCCCGTTTAGGTTATTTGACTTACAAGTCGTAGTTTAGGCCCATTAGGCTTTTTCTTTTAATTTCATTTTCTGTTTTAACAGAATAGTTTCTGTTTTGAAAAATTCATATCTTTTATTCTGTTTAATATTTTAGGTGATTCTTTTTTGTTGGTTTGAAAATTTTATGTAGTTTCTGTAGAATATATATTTAGCTATGTTAAAATTATTTAAAATTGCTTTAATTTAGTTTTAGTCAGAATAGTAAATCTGCTATAACTTGAGTTAGAAAAATTATTTTTGGATGATTCTTTTGTCCCAACTTTATTTTGGCATTGCCAAACCATAAAAATTAACTTGGGTATTTTAGGATTAATAAATAAATAGTTTTAAGCAGAATCTTATTAATCCCAATTAATTAACTAGCTCTGTTTTCCTATTATTTTAAATAGTAAATAAATTTATTTTTAACATGTGATTGATTATTCTAGGATAGTTTCTGTCACTTTATAGGATGAACTTTTATTTATAATTAATAAAAGTTTTATTTTATATTTCTTAATAGAAATTGGATTAGGCCTAATAGGAGTTTTATAATAGATTTTAAATTAATTCTTTTTGCTCCTAGTTGATTAATGAAATCCTTTCTGTTTAGTTAACCTAAAACCATGATTAGGTTATGTTGAGAAAATTTTATTATATAAAAATACTTTTAGTTATTGTTTGAAGTAGGAAAAACTTTGAATGGGTTTTTCTTTGAGTTTTCCCTTTGGATTTTGATTTGGTTGTTTTGGTGTGTTATGTTACTTTGTTATGCTATTGTGTTATGTGATCCTATTGCTATATGCTTATTGTGATTTGTTTGTCTCGGTAGAGTTTCCGGAGTGCGAAGCTTGCTACTACGACTCTTTAGCTTACGAGGATCATCAGCAAGGCAAGTTTTGATCATGTTATTTCTATACCTATGTTTTTGTGCATTAGAATTGTCACCACCCACCATGCATGCAGTAGTTGAAATTTTGAAGTTATTAAACTTGAGTAGTATCATGTGGTAGGATGAACCAATCCCCTTGTTACCATGACCCCGGGACGAAGTAGTTTACTTTGCTATGCTCGTAGACGGGTTTTGGTTGAGTGAAATTCATAAGCAAGATGTGAGAGTCAATGATGATGACAACCCCATGAACTACAAGAATCAAGATGGACTTGAATTCACTCTTTGGGTGGAGGGCGGTTGAAGGGCACCCTGGAGAACCCGGTGGTTGGCGGGATGCATGGAGAAGCGCCATGACATCTTGCGGAAAGCTTCACCCAGCCACGAAGAGAAGGATGGATGCCCCATGACCGAAGCTTACATGCAGCCGCAAGCCATTATGGGCTCTGGCTGGGTTAACCCTAGTAGTGACGCTGGCTGGGCGGTACTACGAGATGTAGAAGAACGGTAGGATTGGATGGGTACGGCGGCAGAGAGAAGAACTCTTTGGAAGACCTGTTTCATTAGTCCGTCTTCAAACACCATGAAGTGCGAAGACTTAAAAGGAGGAATGATTCTTGCGGGAAAGTCGCAACCCTCTGCAGAGTTTAAAGATCTAATCGATTAGCCGTGTCCCGATTACGGACAATTTGAGCCTCGGGACTTGGAAGTATTCGAAATCTCAACACTAAAACTAATGAATTAATTTGAGGGTTTATGACTTAATAATTTGGGAATGAGATATTGGTTGGCGGAACCATCTCAATAACTACCAACAATTGTAGTAATTTGCAAGCAAGTCCTTTGTAGTAGGATAAAATTTGCTTTTCGCAAAATGATGAAACTTAGAGCCCCACACCAAAATGCATATAGTGTTAGTAACTTTATTATTGTATTTCTTCATGACTTGCCGACTTATTTAAAAAGCTGACCTACATGGCTGCAACGTCTTATGTTGCGAGGTATATTCGATCGGGAGTGAGGCTACGCCCGCGCTTGGCGATTGCCCTTTGAGTCGGATGGACTCGCTTTATCTTCGACCTTCCATGATATTATTAGTTTATTTCTCATGAGTTGGCCTTGAGCGAATTTATTCCCTTGTAATAAAGACTCTATATGAGAATCGTGTAATGATATTCAGGTGTGATTGAACTTTGATTACTTTATCGATGTCTTGTGAGTACCAAAGATGATCTTGGGATGGTATGCAGAACCACGTAGATTTGACCGATTTGGGTCAGGTCGCTACATTTCAGCTTGGTTTTCTCTAGGAACGCGTTGAAGTTCATGTTGACATGAGCGTTGGCCATTTGATCTACAAGACATATCATTCAAAAGTTTTTAGACTAAGTTCATGATAATCAAGTTCATCTAATCAAATTATTTCAATGAACTCCCACTCAGATTAGACATCCCTCTAGTCATCTAAGTGTTACACGATCCGAGTCGACTAGGCCGTGTCCGATCATCACGTGAGACGGACTAGTCATCGTCGGTGAACATTCTCATGTTGATCGTATCTTCTATACGACTCGTGTTCGACCTTTCGGTCTCCGTGTTCCGAGGCCATGTCTGTACATGCTAGGCTCGTCAAGTAAACCCTAAGTGTTTTCGCGTGTGTAAATCTGTCTTACACCCGTTGTATGTGAACGTAAGAATCCATCACACCCGATCATCACGTGGTGCTTAGAAGCGACGAACTTTAGCAACGGTGCACAGTTAGGGGAAACACTTCTTGAAATTGTTGTAAGGGATCATCTTATTTACTACCGTCGTTCTTAGTAAACAAGATGTATAAACATAATAAACATCACATGCAATTATATAGTAGTGACATGATATGGCCAATATCATATAGCTCCATTGATCTCCATCTTCGGGGCTCCATGATCATCTTGTCACCGGCATGACACCATGATCTCCAATCATCATGATCTCCATCATTGTGCCTCCATGAAGTTGTCACGCCAACGACTACTTCTACTTCTATGGCTAACGCGTTTAGCAATAAAGTAAAGTAAGTTACATGGCGTTTTTCAATGACACGCAGGTCATACAAAATAAAGACAACTCCTATGGCTCCTGCCGGTTGTCATACTCATCGACATGCAAGTCGTGATTCCTATTACAAGAACATGATCTCATACATCACAATATGTCATTCATCATTCATCACAACTTGGCCATATCACATCACATGACAATTGCTGCAAAAACAAGTTAGGCGTCCTCTAATTGTTGTTGCATCTTTTACGTGGCTGCAATTGGGTTCTAGCAAGAACGTTTTCTTACCTACGAATAACCACAACGTGATCTTGTCAACTTCTATTTACCCTTCATAAGGACCCTTTTCATCGAATCCGCTCCAACTAAAGTAGGAGAGACAGACACCCGCCACCACCTAATGCAACTAGTGCATGTTAGTCGGTGGAACCGGTCTCACGAAGCGCGTGTAAGGTTGGTCCGGCCGCTTCATCCCACAATACCGCGGAAGCAAGATAAGACTAGTAGCGGCAAGTAAGTTGATAAGATCCACGCCCACAACTAAATTGTCTTCTACTCGTGCAATAGAGAACTACGATAGACCTAGCTCATGATGCCACTTTGTTGGGGAGCGTTGCAGAAAATTAAAATTTTTCCTACGGTTTCACCAAGATCTATCCATGAGTTCATCTACAACGAGTCAAGAGAGAGAGTTTGCATCTACATACCACTTGTAGATCGAGTGAAGGCGTTCGAGGGAGTGGTGATGATGGAGAGCGTTCCCAACGTGATTCCGATCACCGATGACCAAGTGCTGAGCGGACAGCACCTCGCGTTCAACACACGTGACGGAAGGCAGCGTCTCCTCCGTCTTGATCCAGCAAGGATGAAGGAGAGGTTGAGGAAGACAACTCAATGGCAGCACGACGGCGTGGTGCAGTTGGTCTGGCAGTTCTCCGGCAGGCTTCGCCAAGCTCGCGTGGAGAAAGAGAGGTGTTGGGGAGGGAGGGCTGCGCCTTCAATGGTGTGTGCAGCCCTCCCCTTCACCCCTCTATTTATAAGGGAAGGGAGGAGGGGCGGCCCCTCTAGATGCATCTAGAGGGCGGCGGCCAAGGGAGGGGGCTTGCCCCCAAGCAAGGGGCGCCCCTTAGGGTTCCCCCCTCAACCCCTAGGCGCATGGGCCAAGGGAGGGTGCACCCAGCCCACCAGGGCTGGCTGCCTCCCATGCAGCCCAAGTGGCCCCCAAAGGGTGGCCCCTCCGTGGTCCTCGGAACCTTTCAGTGGACCCTCCATAATACCATATGACCGAAACTTTTCCGATGTCCGTTTGACGACTTCCCATATATAAAGCTTTACCTCCGGACCATTCCGAACTCCTCGTGATGTCCGGATCTCATCGGGACTCAACAACATTCGGTAATCACATACAAGTCTTCCTATTAACCCTAGCGCCACCGAACCTTAAGTGTGTAGACCCTACGGGTTCGGGAGACATGCGCACATGACCGGGGCGCTCAGGTCAATAACCAACAGCGGGATCTGGATACCCATGTTGGCTCCCACATGCTCCTCGATGATGTCATCGGATGAACCACGATGTCTAGGGTTCAAGCAACCCCATATTCTATTCCTTTGTCGACGGTATGTTACTTGCCCGAGACTCGATCGTCGGTATCCCAATACCTCGTTCAGTCTCGTTACGCAAGTCACTTTACTCGCACAGTAATGCATGATCCCGTGACCGGACACTTGATCACTTTGAGCTCATTATGATGATGCACTACCGAGTGGGCCCAGTGATACCTCTCCGTCATATGGAGTGACAAATCCTGTCTCGATCCGTGTCAACCCAATGAGACACTTTCGGAGATACCGTAATGCACCTTTATAGTCACCCGATTACGTTGTGACGTTTGGTACACCAAAGCATTCCTACGGCATCCGGGAGTTACACGATCTCAAGGTCTAAGGAAGAGATACTTGACATTGGAAAAGCTCTAGCAAAACGAACTACGATCTTGTGCTATGCTTAGGATTAGGTCTTGTCCATCACGTCATTCTCCTAATGGCGTGATCCCGTTGTCAATGACATCGATGTCCATAGTCGAAACCATGACTATCTCGTTGACCAACGAGCTAGTCAACTAGAGGCTTACTAGGGACGTATTGTAGTCTATGTATTCACACGTGTATTACGATTTCCGGATAATACAGTTATAGCATGAATAAAAGACAATTATCATGAACAAGGAAATATAATAATAATGCTTTTATTATTGCCTCTAGGGCATATTTCCAACAATGTCTCTCCTTTCTCTAACAAAGGACGATTGATCTTCCTATGTAGTTTTGTCTGCTTACCACAGCCATATCGCCCCCCTCATCATTCGTGCATGCCTACTGACCTGTCTCTCACATGCAGGTGCATAGACAGGCAGCCATCCCCTCTCTTATTGATATTGCAGGCGTGCCCTCCGGTTGTCTAGCAAGCCTATCCCACCATTTGTTAGGAGCAACTCCACTACCACTCCCTCCAACACTCTAGCTCTGTCTCTCTCCCAACATTATTCCTCTCCTACACATATGCATGGATGCCGATCGATCTCCCTTAATACATGAGGTAGATCGATCTCCCTTAATACATGAGGTAGGCCTCTCTCCTCCTCCACACATATACCACCCATTGTACCTCTATAGTTAATTAGCCTCCCTCCCCCCCTCACCACACATCGATAGTCGAGCGCTGTAGGTAGGTATCCATGCCACAGAGACAAACTGCACCTATCCCCTCTCACGTTCCAGTAGGCCAACCACTCTATATCTTTGACGTAGGCACACACAAATTCAATCACACTCTTTATCGATCGCGCGCACACACACGCATCATCCCTCTCTTCGATTCTATGGACACCTCAAGCCGATGATACCTCCACTCTCTTCTCGTGGATCGCCCCCTCTATATATGATATATCCAGGACTCTATTTCACACACATTGCATATGTTACATTTTTTGATTGACCCCCCAAAAAAACTATCACAAACCCACACACTATATCTCTCTACGTTTGTATCTCTCTCACACAACCCCACGTAGGTGGTGTATGTATACAAGAAGAGAATAGGTGCACCATGCATGTACTCACGCTTCGTGCCCAGCCACACCCGCGCGAGTACATGGTGGAGCTCATTTATGTACGAAATGGCAGCCCACGTTCTAATTTGAACGCGTGTAGCGGGTTGTTTACCTACGGAGGTCGTGTACCACGCGTGCACGAAACAATGTTCGACTTGATGTGTTGGCGCGTCATTTTTAAATAAAGTTATATCGCTCAATGACACATACACAGAATATAAAACGATTTTTATGGAGAAAAAGGTAGTCCGCTCCACTATATACAATGGAGCTTGCCTGCCTGGTTTGTCTCTCTTCAGAGTATCTCACACAAGGCTGCGGTAGCCTCTCTCTCTCTCTCTCTCTCTCTCTCACCGTTGGTCACTGATCCGGCCGCATCCCGTCCGCCGGCGGAAAGGGAGGACGTGCATCGTTTCTCCGTTCGACGGCGCCGAGGCAGCACGTCCTGGTCTGCGGTACACGTCGTTCTCTCTGACCAAGCTCCGGCGCGGTAGGGCCTACGCCACCTACTCGCTGCCGCAGTATGGGCAGATTCCGCCTGCCGCTGCTCACCTAGTTACATCCCGATGACCTCCAGGTATCCCCTCCGGCCTTGCTGCACTGCCCATCTTCCATGTTGCTGCATGTGGATCTTCCATAGTTCTTTTCCCAAAACGTAGCTCGTTCGGCGTACTTTCCATATTGCAATCTCGTCATCACACCATTTTAGACAAACACAACCGTGTTGTTATCTTCCCTTAGGACAAGGAATGTGCTTCTTTTTTGTCGTCGCATGTGTCATCAACTGTTATTGGCCAGTAATTGTTTCCTTTCTACCTCTTTTTTGCAAACAGGGCTATCCATTTCACCTCGTTGCTATTGCGTTCTTTTGGTGAACTACACAAATCACTTTTTTCTTAAGAGTGTTTTGTGCAGTTCTACCAAAATGTCACACGGGCAACGTCGCTACATTTCAGTCTTGTTGCACAAAGGAGATTGGTTTTGCTCTATCCTCCTCATCCAACTCCGAGCCTAATCTTCTCCAACTAGTTAGTCTTAAGAGAGACGCAAAGGTGACCGGCTTCTATTTGTGTGTTTATTGTTTCATCAGCAGTCCTCTATTATCGTAATCACACTTAATATCTTTGGAACAGGGATGCTCAGCTCTATTTTAGTGGAACTGCACAAAATGATCGGAATGTTGCATGCTCCGAACAAACATGCCTTGTTGATTTAGACAGAGCTGGGGGGACGTTGCTGCCAATGAAAGCATGGATCAATTTTAATTTAACACCTTCTCACAACTTTGTCTTCAGTTGTGATGTAAATATTAGCTATGATCTGCTAATAATTGAGATGCATTAGCAAGGAAGTTACTTTTCTATTATTTCCGAAAGAGTATCGATGGCAAGACACACGAAACAAAAGCTGAAAGTTCACACCATTGTACAATTTCATGTCGCTGGAAAATCATTTGTATAGTACGTCAATTATGTAAACAAATGCTGGAAGTTTGATAGCATTGCCAGAAGCCTCTTCGGCATCCGGGTACATGTGCCATGCACAAAATTATACTCCTTCGTTCCTAAATATTTGTGTTTTTACAAATTTCAAATGAGCATATTTTAGAGTGTAGATTCACTCATTTTGCTTCGTATGTGTACTACCTCCGTTCCTAAATATTTGTCTTTCTAGAGATTTCAACAAGTGACTACATACGGAGCAAAATGAGTGAATCTACACTCTAAAATATGTCTATATACATCCGTATGTAGTAGTCTATTTGAATCTCTAAAAAGACAAATATTTGAGTAGTCACTCGTTGAAATCTCTAGAAAGACAAATACTCCGGAGTATATTTAAGAACCAAGGGGGTAGTGCACAGCCGCATGGGAGACTCAACCCGATCGTTGCACCGCATTAATAGTGAGTAATGAGCAGTCAAATCATAAGCCCCACCTTTCCCACTGTAAGTTGCTCGGAAGAAGCAACCATCAATACGCTCTTGTTTGAATCCGCTCATACTACTCCATGTGTCACTGTTTATAGAGCGTGCTTCAGAAAAAGAAAAAATCTCTGGGACTAAGGCGACTAGCGATCGGCCTAAAAAATAGCATTGGTAGTTATAGCACGGCGTCTATTACTAGAGGAAATAATGTGTACACACATGCATGCAGTGCTTCCACCCCGGGTACACACATGCATGCACTTACTCCACTCCGTAGTACATTGAGAGAAAATTGTGGACTTGATTACGGTTACGACGCCCTAATTAATTGAGCATTAAACCAAACACGTCTAAAGTCTCTCTGGTGGTGGAAATGCATTGAGAGAAATGTATCATAATGAAGCGCTACCAGAAGCTGTGGACGGAGGAGGAGTAGTATGAAGGTGCAAAACCAGGTACGCGTATGGACAGTCGGTCAACGCACCTCCTCTTGGCATATCACTGACATGTGGGACCGGAGTGTGAGCAAACCGATCTCAATTGACGGAAAAATGGCCAACCCGATGTTCCTTGAGAGAGACGAGGAGCGAGAACACACAGACGGGCTCGCACGGAGTCCAAGATATATTCAAGATTGGTTGATCGATATCATCATTACATGTTGGGCTGCCGTTTTCCGCCCTTCTCCGAAATAAATGTGTACTTTATCAGAGATTAAAAAAATAAGAGTACAGAGGCTCCACCATGCGGTTCTAGTACTACTACTACTCGTACTACTAAACCTTGCGCTTGGCTCTTCGCCTCTTCGTGAAGTCGAACAATGATGGTACTCCACATGTTCGGTACTACAGTGTATGCCTCTGGCAATCTGACACCGAATGGAGTGATGCATGTCCACTGCCTAGGCGAGGGTACATTGCATTAGTCAAAAGGCATAAGCGAGCTTCACCTTGTCCTGCAAGCTTCTCCTCGTTCTGTGAGTTGACGGGACACACCAAAAAGTAGTGCTAGTCCATACTCCATCCTTTCCGGTTAATATGGCTTAATCTTTTTATGGGTAAATGAGAGAGATTTATTCATATATAAGCATTCTTAGGACGATCAGCCAAGACACTGGTCACTAGGAAGCGGGTACCCATAAAAAAATAAGTAGGAAGCGAGGTGTTTCATCAAGCCAGCTCTCGGCCACATTCAAAGTGCAGCAAGCACGGTTCGACAAAGATGCGCCGCAAGGTTTGCTAACCTGTTTACATGCTGAATAAAAAAAGAGGAAATATTACTGGCGCTCCTATTTGTAACAGGATATGAGCCAGAATTAGCGAGAATTGTGGCGAGTGTTCCATGCAATCAACTTCCATTATCACATGCGAGAACCCTCGAAGAGAACCAAATGTGTTGAAGATTGCTTTATCACATTTTAAAAATGTAATAAGAGTGCAGACGCTCCTCCATCCGGTTCCTAGTACTAGTATAGTACATACCTCTATAGTAGTAGTACTAGTACTAGTAAACTTTGCGCTTGGCTGTTCGCCTCTTCGGGAAGTCGAACAATAATAGTACTAGCATAGTGTATGCTTCTGGAAATCTGACACCGAATTAACTGTTGCACGTCCACTGCCTGGGCGAGGGAGATCTTGCATTAGTCAAAAGTTTCTCCTTGTCCTGCGAGCCACCGCACGCAAGCTTCTCCCGTCCTGCAAGCTTCTCCTCGTTCAACAAGTTGACGGGACACAACAAAGTAATGCTAGTCTATACTGCCTCCTCTCCGGTTAATATAGCTTAATTTCAAACGAGATAAATACACTGTCTGTCACTGTATATTTGTAATAATACGGTCAGTGGACATCATAATATGCTCATTGCGCTCAATATATACATTTTCCGGTGTTTATACGGTCGCTAGCTCACCCTGGCTGAGTATGTGTGTGCATGCACGTGTAGGTTGAGCACTTGAGTGTGACCGTGTGTGTTCCGTCGTGTGCTCGGACATGCATGCATTAGGGCGTCGCGCGCCTTTTTGCGTCCATGTGTATGTGTGACTGTTGCATACACGTAGGGGGAATACATGTAGGGGCCACTAAAGGAGCAGTCAAATCACACAGTAAGTTAGTCAGAAGAAGCAACCATCATTTCACTCTTCAATGACACGTACGCAATATAAAATGGTTGATATGGAGAAAAAAGAAAACCACTATATATACACTAGCAGGAGCCTAAGCTACAAGCCTGCTTGCTTGGTTTGCTCTCTTCACAAGCATAGAACGACGGTGGCCACACCGCTGGTCACATATCCGGCCTGATCCCGCGGCCGGGGGAAGGGAACAATGTTCTACGTAGACGCGGTCGACATCGGCGAGGGAGAAAATCCATAGTCGATGCGTCCCAATCGAGGGTCACCGCGGTATGGGCCGATGCCGCGTCCCAACCGCCCTTCTAGCTACAGCCCGACGTCCCACGTAGTTGTAACATCCCAAATTTTGGAATGTTAATATAATTAATTGAATTGTTTGTTTGTTTGCTTGAGTGAATTAAACTTGAGTGAAATTTGAACCTTTTCAAAAACTTTTGAATGAGAGGGAATAAAATGACTTTCCCCTTCTCCGGTAAATTCAAATTCATCCTATTAAAATCAATGAGAGAAGATGACATGACTTCTTCAACTATAAAGAATTTGAGCGGAGTTTTGCAATTTAATTCTTTCAAATATTTGCACTTGCTTCTCTATTTTTCTTCCCAGAAATACCCGAAAATAAATTCTTGCAAGCAAGAAAGAGCGGAGGAAAATGACCCTCCAAAATCAGGGGCATTTTGAAAATATTTGAGCCAAGAAAACCAAAGTTTTTATTTAAAAATTATTTGCAAAAAGAAATAAAGCCTTTAGGGATTTTCTGAAAACATTTTTTAAGTTTTTATTTTGGCCGTGGAATAATGCTCATCATCTATATTTTATTTTTCGATAATTTTAGTATATAAAAACTCTTTATTCGAATTGATTTGATTTCCTTTTTATTGTTTTAGTTTCCTAATTTTAAAAATAGGAATGGAATCGTTTTATTAGGAAAAACCTGCTGGCCCATTAAGCACTTTCCTATTCTAGCCCAACAAGAGATCATCTCCTTCCTCTGTTTCCTCTCACGTGCAGAAGCTTTCCATATCCATGGAGACAGAAACTCCACCTTCCCGATCTCCCTCGTCTTTCCATCCCAGCGCCTCCCGAGACCGCCTATAAAACCCCCTCCTCTCCTCGTTCCATTTTCCCATCACCGCCCCTCCTGCCCGTAGCCTCCTCGCCACCGTCCTCCTTTTCCTGCCTA